>JABSTB010000146.1:119239-273606 GCA_013756995.1 Neonectria neomacrospora
ACATATAGACCTAATGCAATAAAAGAATTCCGTTCCTCAAACCACGCCAGATGTCCTTGATCACCTCGGGTGTGTGCCACGACCTCAAACTTGGTAGAGGTTGGATTGATGCCGCGCCAGGTGATCTATGGACGTAATCTGGCGTTCCCAGATAGGAACATGGCAACTCATACCATCAAGTTAACGCAAATGAAGCCTTGAAGTCATGGAAGCCACGCCGCCCCCGTGCATCCTGTGATGAGAGTCTCTGGTTCCCAAGCCGTACCCAGTATAGTGTATCTCTCCTAGGCGTTCAACATTCCGTGAGGCGACGGTCGATAAAAAGGCAAACAAGAACACAGATATCTGTGATGATGGGAAGGATCCGGAGAAGCAGCGTCGCGGCGTCACCAACGAAGAAGGCCGCTGGGACCAAACACAGCAACGTCGTGTCTACCGCCACTGATGTGTATCGCTCCATCCAGCGTACTTGTTGAAACTGGGTGAAGATACATACCCAGTGCCCCAAAGTCGACAGAGAAAAGCAGCTCAGTAACAGCCCGCAGGTGTAAGCTTCGCGGAGGGTAAACGGAAGTATCGTCGGGGGTCGGAGGGTTTGAGGGTTGCAGGCCTATTGAGACGGCATGTATTAGCTTTCCATTGACAATGCAGTGAACAGATACACTCGCAGGAAACTTCTTCCAGCATTGTTGGTCGCCCGAGTCGCCTCCGGGCACGGAAGAGCTCTCGAGTAATCCCACAAGGAGATTTGACAGAACCGTAGAGCTGCAAGCCGCGATAACTCGAAGGACGGAGCTCAGGTCAGCAAACGAATCTTCGTCTTGCTGGTGCGTCGGCTTGGTTCTCGTATCTTTCGTCTTCGCCTTTGGAACACATGTAGCATTTCCACAAGCATCGCCTGGTTTGACGACCATATGAGCGAAGCGTCTCAAACTCGGGTGTCGGTTGTCACTTCTCGAATATTTTCGGTTGGTCACGGTGTTGAGAAACACGGAAATCAGCCTAACTGTAAATGTCTTTGTCGTGAATTAAACCTCAGTTGCGAGGTTCTTTCGAATGTAAAAGGGTGGTAATGATGAGTTTGGTGCAAAGTATGGCTTCAATCTCACTTTTACGACACGACCTTGAGAAGAGAGAATGGAGGAAAGGGCAAACGGATTCCACAGAGTCAACAGCCCCAGAAAGGTCGGCATCAGGCAAAGAGGGGAAGAGAGATATTAGCCAACCAGGTCTCGACACGCGGCAAGGCGGCACACTGCCTACGCCACATTACTTCGCCATGGTCAGCTTCAACCCAAGAGATAACAGTTGGGGAACTAGCTCGCTTTTCATTCGTGGTTTAGGGTGGTATCCCTTTATAGTATTCGTACAGTACTTTGCCTCGATGGGCTCCCTCCAAGGCTTCCAGTGTTGAGAATCCCCAGTCTAGTCAATAGCCGGTCCTGTCAGTCCAGAGGTGGGCCATCTTGTCCGTCTCACATCTCTCTACTTCGTATTAAGTACTCTACTTCCTAAGCACTTCTCATTCTTCGTACTTGGTGGTCATGGAATTGTGCAACATCGCAATTCCCAGCCCCCGTATCCCGCCTAAGGCAACCACAACTGAGAGGAGTGTCTGAGACTTCCCTACTTCCTTGAGCCAGCGGGCCGGGCCATGTTTTATTCTGTAGCCTACGAAGTACACAATGCCTAGATTTGATCGAAACTTCAGCGCGAGTTTTACTTCTCGCTGCTCAAGAGGAATAAACTACTTGTTGGTCCGCGTTGCCATATACTCTGTTCATCTAAGGCCACTGTCACCGTCAGCTTCGAAATGGCGGTAGAATCTCCGCCCTCCACCCGTCAATAATCAAAGGCTGTTCTATCGAGCCTGACGGCTTGCATAAGGCAACCAAAGTTTTAGGCCGCTTTGGAAGTGCAACACACACACGAATGACGGCATTGAAGTGATAAATTCTGGGTGGAAGACGTGAGAGGGGAAGAAATATCAGCCAACCACACCTGAACATGTGGGAGGCTGGTGGTGAGGCCTGGGCCACTTGTGGTTCGCCTTGATAAGGTGGTTTATTCACCCTTGCGACCTGGTTCGCCAGCAATGGTTTCGACGTGTGCTTTTTGTTCCATCTTCGTGTGCCCATTTCGCATGCCCATCCACCAAGGACCATCAACATCGTTTCCGGTCCGTGATCTCCCTTACCTCCTCTCCCCACGGTTCACTGGCTCTGGTCGCTCTCCTTCTCCATCGCACGCCCCTGGACCACCCGTCCCCCTTAGATGCTTGTACATCTACACACTCCTCTACTAGCTCCGGATCCACCAATATTTCTTGCGAGATCACCTAAAAAGCGACCTCTCCCTTCCCCTCTTTTCTTAATCCAACAAACCGCATTTTAGTCCTCCCGTCCACAACTTTCATATCCTGTGTTCACCTCGGTTTTGGAGCACCAGCAGAACCTCTAGCACTACGCTACACTTGTCCTGCTCGACAACAAGTCTGCGACACCAAGAGGTTCTGCTCCGGCGCAGTGCCCATTGCCTTGGCCTATTTTCCCACCGCTACCCTGGGAACCACCGCTGAAGTTTGCGATGACCGTGAGAGATTCGCTTCTACCGATCAACGCCTCACTATCAATCCTGATCCTCCTCGCTAGAAGCCAGGAGGATCATATTCCGTGGGCGCCGGCCGCGACCAGCCTGTGAGATATCTTTCGCTATCGAACTTGTTTATATTGTATTCTGACATGGGCACGTAGAGCGCTGCTAGCGTGGGCCGCGATAGGCTCCCTTCTCCTTGCCATCCACCAGCGCTTTCTTCTGCAGTAGGAATGCCTCTTGTACACTCCCAGTTGCCCTTCAGTTAATCCTTCGTCACTTCTCTAGGAACCGCCGATCGATTGCCATTTCTACTCTGAAGTTCTGGGGCATTTCGATTGCCGCCCTACAGCCGCCACTGCCCGACGCCATCCTACTCATTCCCATTTCCATCACCATCTCCATGCTCTGCCTAAACGCACACCACGATCGAGTCCATCAAGGGCTTCCGGGATTGCCTCTTCCAGTGACAGCAAACACTGCTCGGCTCTAGTTGATTGAATCGCGGGGTTTTTCCTTCTTGCTCCAAACGCTACCATGGACTTCACGAACAAATGGGTCGCCCATTTGCGGAGAACACAGCGCCACCAAGCCCAAGCCGTCGACGCGGCAAATAAACCGCGTCAAGAAGGACCACCCAACGAAAGAGGGACCCCGGCAAAGATGATGCTCCAGCCAGAAATCAGACCCGTTTCCCAGGAGCAGCTTTGCGCTAAACTCACGGGCACATCTGCCGGCCTGGTCATGGTCGAGACGAAGTGCATTGAAGTTGACAACGCACAATCACCTTGTTCCACAGACGCCATCAAACTCAACAGCGAACAGTGGCAAGCCTTACTTGCCCCACATGGCACATTAACAAAGGAGCGCCGCGATTATCTTCTAGCATCTCAATACTCCTCCGCAAGTGCGCCACTCCGCTGCCTTGCTTCCAAATATGCCATGCCCGCCCGGATGTGGAGGCATGGCATTCATTCCTTGCTCGACCTCCTTCGCCATCGGCTACCAATATTCTTACAGCACATGCTTACTTTCGTATACCTAGCTTACACTATGATGGCGCTGCTGTACGAGACCGTGTCATCCTTTGGTGATTCCAGGGTCGAATGCTTAGGAGATCTCAACCGCTATCAGATGGCCATTGAGGATGATGACATTAGAGACCGAGAAGTCTGGACTAAGGTTGATCAGCAATGCTATTCCGAATCATCAGACAAACCTCCGACACACCGCCATTATGTGATGGCCATTGAAGACGATAGTCAGCACCAGCCTCCGACCACTGGACGCCTATACCACCATCTGGCTATCCTCACTCGGCCGAGTGCTCTGCAGTGGCTATTCTACTATATTAAGTCAATGTGTGTTTCTATCCCCTTCCCCAGCGCTAGAAAAAATATTGCGACCCAATTCGACTCGATCGAGCCCTCGAGCTCGTCGCACTGGCCGTGCCTGGAAGACTTTGTGGAGCCTCTTGACAACCAAATTAGTCGGACCACAAAGCGATGGCTCGAATCGGGGTAAGTTACTATTGTCACCTGGTATGAGTCGTTATTGACTCAGAAAGCAAGTACTTCATTGGGGCTTCCGCAGCGGGATCTCTCCTTGAATTTGGAGCTGGATCCAATGTCCTTATGCGAGCCATGACCCGCGCCAGCGACCACTCAACACAGCCATTGCCAAACGGGGGAGCAATGATCTCGGGTTGTCTCCCATCGACAACTATTCTCGGCCCATTGCACTTGCAGCTCAAACGATGAGATAATGAAACATCTCTGGGGAGATCACAATGTTCTCTCATTTATTCACATGGCACTGGTCTTCATCCACCATATGAAACTATCCAGATGCTCTATCACATCTCGAGCGGAGATTTTCCTGGAAGTTGACTGTCCTTGTTCTGAACGACATACTTCAATCAACGATTGAAATGAGCAGAGATGGAGATTTCCATCGTTTAAAAGATGGCCTTCGCAGACCATTGCCAGAGGATTACACTATGTGAGGCCTTGTCTACGATGAGGAGTACTTTCCAACCGGATGGTTCAGCAACGAAACGATGGATGAAGATGAGAACTATTTCGAACTTACCTCCATGGATGACGAGGGGAAGAAACGGACATACACTCATATGGACGCTGATGGATATGTTCTTCGCGATCTCGAAAGTTGTCGCCGCTGTCCTCACACACGACTACTTTCACTTCAAAGGAGAGTTAGTGCAAGCCTCTGGCGACCCGGTTCGCGGGACACTCGGCCTATTCTCTCTGATGGTCACGACTTAATCTTGGCGTCTGGTGTCTTTTCTTTCTGGTTACAGAACAGGATCTAGATAGAATAAAAATCCCCAAATTTCCTGTACAAGGCTTGGGGCGAAGTACGTCAGTTATATCAGGGTAGGAGTTGAGGAGTAGATCCAGATCATGGGTTTGCTTTCATTCCCACTTACTCTGATTGGGTCTCAAAACAGGCAGCAGAAAATTGCCGCCTGGTTCTGAATAGTCCAGTACTCTAGCCCTGACACGTTTATGTCTCAGGATAACGAGTTTCGTAGAGTATGGAGTTCTTTTGTGAAATCAAGTGGCCGTAGCGCCATTTCGTGCCTTTGATGGTGTTAGTTGAATAACTGTACTTGATGGCGCATGCACGTACTAGTCGGATCCGATTTAATAAAAAAAGGGACGTAACTTTTGACATCTTTCCAAGTCACACATTTGAAATATTTCAATATTAACGAGTTCCCTCCTGCCTCACCGTTATTTCATCAATTGGACTGCCTAGCTGGTTCCATGTCTCTTCCACGTAGATCCCCATCATTCCATTGTCTATGAGGGTAACTTAGCCACGCTTGGTAGCTTGATAAGAGAATGGACGCCTGACATACCGGCGGTTTCAACAACTGGTCGTCTCCCCAATAGTATGCTTTCAACGGCACCCCCACGAAAAAAGGCAACAGTGGAAGCTTCGTCGGCAAGAAACAGAGGGCTAGTGACGTCGCGGTCTCATTTCCACTTCACATTCTTTCTCGTACACCCCACCCTATCCTGCTTCTCTTCTGAGTTTGACGATTGCCCTGGCACAGTTTGCGGAGTGGATTGTGTAATCATGGCTCATAGAGCCCTAGTGGCACTTGTTCGAGACAGTGGCTTCACCGTAAAAGACAGGTTTCAGCTAGCTTGTCACATACATCCTTCAGATCCCACTTGACAGACACCACAACTCTACTAGTTATTGTCTACTCTTGAGTATCCATCTTTGTGCCAGGCGTCCATCGTTGAGGTGGCATAGCTGTGGTTCCAGAGCTCACTGGGAATGCAATTATTCCATAATTCCTTGCGTATTGCTGCTGCCCGTACGGCGGTGGCCAATCCTGTGACATCTTCTAGAATCCTGGCTTGTCTGGTTTCATTTGCCCAACTTGTGGTTGAGGATACCCATAGTCCTGTGCCGGATGGGCAGACATTTGCATGCCAGCCATCTGTGGTGGAAGGTACGGCCAGCGCGCGTGAGGCCCATACTGCCAGGAGGAGTTGTCTCCTGCCCCTTTTGTGGACTTTGCAAGTTCTATCCGGTTTTTCTTGGTATCCCCATAGGTTTTATGTGTGATGGGAACGTTTATCTGTGGGCTTACCCTCTAGCCTCGTTATTCTCAACAATGAGATGTTGTTTAAACTCTCCCCATTCCTCCGTGCTAATCTTGGCGTTGATCTGCAACGCTTGTTAGTACATTCTGTTATTGAGAACATGGGTCGTTCCTTGCGAGCAGTTAGCCATGTATGATTCCATGTGGAGTTCAGATAGCGTTTGCAGATGCTTGAGGTACGCGGCTTCAGTAACAAATACCACGCGGTTCCTGCTACCGAGTTATGCGACAGGAAGGTAATTTACTCCATGTTTATACTTCAGCAGAAAGTTCTTACTGAACTAATAGACTATTCTGCGAACGCAGAGCTGATTCGCCGCCAATAGTTTGAACGTTCATGACGTATTAAATCCTAAGTCGTTGGGTTTGGTAAACTCATCAATCATATACAAGCACTGGCGTCAATCCAGAAGTGTTCCTCGTCACGAAAGCATCAATTTATTAGTAAGGGTCTAGATTGAATGATACGAGAAGGGAAGATGTCGGGCTTGACAAAGGCTGGGTGCATCGTGGCGGATCCCAGTTGATGCACCGCTACTATATCTCACCATGCTGATTCTCCAGATCTATGTAGTTTTGAGCTCGCGCCGGTTACACATTATCAGCTCAACATCGCCGCCTAGTCTTTGCATTGGCTTGAGATCACGACTCAACAAGAGGACGACTGTCAACTATAACATTTACAACACGACCTCAAGTATTCAGTACTATCTATTTTAACTTTTGAAATCTATTTAACTTCTAAAATGAAGGCAGAAAGGTATGGTCGTCCACTGTCCTTGAATTATACCAAGTTAGATAGATTACCTAGATTTGAGAATCTCTGACGTTGTTGTCACCTCCGGTTGTGCCATTCTGGTACATGCCTTGAGAATAAGTCGAGTCCCGTCATGCACGTGTATTCGAGCTTCAGGCAACCTGTATCGATGATAAGCCCTAGACACCGAACGCTCAGGATTCACGATCAAAGTTATTCGCACAAAAAGGCGTTGCCAGTTACTGGTTGTCGACGGTGAATACGACTGAGTATAAGACAGGCCTGGTTTCTAACGGAAGAAGGAAACCCTCAATGAGCATATCAAGTGGGCTCCCGACTTTGACCACAAGGTCAGCCCACATAAGGGATATACTATTAAAATCAATGCCAGGGGATCCCTGGGACGGTAACTCAGAGGTGAGGAGAAGTGGGTTTCCGGTGTTACGTTTGATCATGAGAATGAAAGCAGCCTTTCCAGCTACCACTAGGTTCTTTTTAAGGTTACAGTTCTACAACGTCACATCTACGCAATTTCCCAATCCAGCCTCTCATTCTCCTTCCGTGAATCCTTCTATTGCGACTTAAATCCTTCCCCTTCCCCTCTAAATGCGGGGTAATTCGCTCTTATATACACCTCGGTAGTCGTAATGACGAACGTGACGTAAAATCACCCTTGTCTGCGGTCCTTGCTGCTGTAACAATGGGGCAATGAAGCGGCGATCCCGCGGGGGATGAGAATCCATGCTTTGTAGAATAGTGCTTGTTGGGGCGCCAATGCCGCGTCGCCGACATGAAGCCGGTGCAAAAGGGCCAGCCGTTTCTTGATTCATCAACCAAAGGTATACCCCGTTCCTACATAAAGCACCACCGTCGCGTTCCTGTACAAAGCGTGGACATGTAAAGGAGAGAAGATACCAGCCGTTGCTTCTCTCTCAACCCTGTACTTTCACATCTGGACACAGCCATGAGAGCCAACAACTCAATCACAAAGGCCTTGGCTGCACTCGCCATTCTCGGCACAGCCTCCGCTCAAACACCCTACAAGGTCCAAAAGCCTCCTCTAGACACGGACTGGACCTACGAGGTCGGCACCGACCCCTGGCCCGAGTATCCGCGCCCACAGCTTCGTCGCGACGCCTGGCAAAGTCTCAACGGTGTTTGGACATGGCGTGCTGCTAGCGCTGATGATGATGTTGATAGCCCGCCTGAACCCGGGAAGTTAGACCGCGAGGTCCTCGTTCCGTCGTGTATTGAAAGTGCCTTGTCTGGCCTACAGGTGCTCGACGTTCATCACATGTGGTATGAGACGACTTTTGAAGTTCCGTCGGAGTGGGAGGGCCAGAGCGTGCTACTGAACTTTGAGAGTGTTGACTATAAGTCTGTGGTTTTCATCAACGGTGTTGAGAAGGTCACTCACATCGGTGGATATAACCGGTTCACTGTCGATGTCACCGAGGATGTCAAAGTCGGCCGCTCGAACGATTTGTGAGTTTACTGCATCAATTAATAACCATCTGAACACTCTCTCATTAGTGTTTGAACAGGCTAGTTTTCGTTCACGATCCAACAGATGGAGACATCATTCCCGTTGGCAAACAGACACGGAATCCCAGCCACATCTTCTATCGTCCATGCTCAGGCATCTGGCAACAGGTCTGGCTGGAGTCTGCTCCAAGCGACTACATCACCCAGCTAGACGTCGCCGCAGGTTCCGACGGCGAGGGTAAGCTTGCTCACCCGCGTCATTTATTGTATGAGTATTCGCTAAATCGCCGTCCAGTCGCCGTAACTGTACACAGCTCTAAGGGTTCCGACTCATCAGTCGAGGTCACTGTCTGGAACCAGAACGGCACCGAACTTGCGTCTCACTCTGGCACAACAGACAAGGAGTTCACATTTACTGTCGACTCGCCCGATCTCTGGTGGCCCGAGTCGCCAACTCTGTACAACCTCACCGTGAAGCTAGGCAAGGATGACGAGGTACACAGCTACACTGGTTTTCGCACAATTTCCAAGGGAAAGGTTGAGGGCGTCACGCGACATCTCCTCAATGGCGAGTTTGTCTTCCAGTTCGGAACTTTAGACCAGGGTTTCTGGCCTGATGGCTTGTATACTCCCCCCAACCGCGAAGCCATGATTTATGACCTGAAGGTCCTTAAGAAGTTTGGCTTCAACATGGTCCGCAAGCACGTGAGTCACGTCCTGCTTACCTGAGCTCAATAGCTAGCTGACAAATTTCAATCATAGATCAAGGTTGAGCCTGCTTTGTTCTACCAGGCCTGTGATCAGATCGGCCTCATGGTTATCCAGGACATGCCGAGCATGCCCGCTGACGGCTCACGCTTGCCCAGCGCTGAACAACAGGCCGAGTTCAAGCGCCAGCTAGAGTTGGTGATCAACCAGCACAAAAGCTATCCATCTATCATTAGCTGGGTAAGAAGCCATGTGGGCCTGACCTTTCTTATTTTTTGCTGACCACCTGAAAGGTCATCTACAACGAAGGCTGGGGCCAGCTCAATACTTCACCCCCTCCCGAAGAGGAGTTGACGCAGGTTGTTCGCAAACTTGATCCTTCGAGGCTCATCAACTCTGTTACGGGCTGGCGCGATCACGGTTTTGGTGACTATCATGTGAGTGTCATTCACTGGCGGGACACAGTGAAGCCGGTGGCTAAGAAATAACTAGGACAACCATAACTACGCCCAACCTCAATGCGGTACGCCCTTCTACTCACAGCCAAAGACCCCCTACGACCCCGAACGTATCGGTATCGCCGGCGAGTATGGTGGTATTGGCCACAACGTGTCCATCGAACAGTAAGTTGAGTCCCATCATGGATGTGTTTCAGCACCCGCTAATATGCATCTCCTCAGCCTCTGGAACGTCCAGGAAGCCATCGACACCATCGAACAGACGTACGAGATTAATGCAGACCTAAAGTCTTACAACTACCGTGCCGCGACCCTCTTCCGAGATATCCGTGAGCAGACTGAGCGCTTCGCTTGCAGTGGTGCAGTATATACTCAGACGACCGACGTTGAGGGAGAGGTCAATGGACTGCTTACTTACGATCGTCGAGTCCTGCGACCAGATCTAAAGCAGTGGCAAGATGACATTGAGAGTGTTTACGAGGCTGCAGCCTCTCGAGGGGGGAAGAAGCCGTCCTCGAAGAAGCAGCAGTCGACAGATTTGTAGAAAAGAAGACGAGTCCTACACAATCAAGCTCTTGGATATGCTTACACCGGTGATGTGGTGGATAGCTATGGAAGCAGTGATTGTGGTAATACAATGGAATTCGGTAACGCAGATTGTTGAATTCCTCATAAGCAACTAGCTAAAGGCACTTCTTTCAGCCTGTTTAACTCCATCCAATTGATGTAACCACGCAACTCGGTTATGAGTGAACTGTTCAACTCTAGGCTTCAGCTTTGTCTCGTGCAGGTGAAAGTCATCCACAGTCCCAATCCGCAAAGCACTCGCCCCTGGAAAAGCCGTGCTCTTGCGATACATGAGCGAGCCGCATGTAGAGCAGAAGTAGTTGGACACGGTGTCGCCTGAAGGGATGGTGTGGCTTTGGCTGAAGACGGTGAGTTTCTCCTGGCCGCGCAGGTGCTTGAGGTGGGTATCGAGTATGATGAAGAGAGAGGCGAACATTGACGCCGTGATCTTGCGGCAGTCGGTGCAGTGGCAAATGAGGCTTTCCATTAGGCCGGGCCCTGATGTTGGCTAGGCAGTGTTAGAGAGAAAGGACTACAAGGGGGGATATCATTCGGGGTGTATCTGACAAATGATAGCTGCACAGTGCCACAGAAGCAAGTAGCAGTTGCTTCGTCTTCGGTGCTCCAACCATCATTCGTGCAACCCGCCAGGGGAGGGATATGCTGTTCCAATTTCTTAGGATCTGCAGCCATGACTTCTTTTCTTACAGCAGGTTTGATTTTCGAAAGTATAAAATGAAAGCAATCAGTGGCAAACAAGCAGCTATATGCTGACGAGGTGCCAGGGGGCCGGAAACACCAGCGATTACCAATCAAGCCTGGATTATTCAGCCGCAAGGTTGAAGGAAATATTTGGAATGTGCCCCTCCTGGAGGATTCACTACTCCGCATTGCCAAGGCCGCATCTATTTTGCTAGGTTTAATACATTCAACTTCAAATCGCGACTTCGGCCTGACAACTACTGCTAACTATGAACTTGTCTCCACTGGCTTGAGACTACCTATTTCACACTTAGAATGCGGGAGAGGATCTGTTGCTCATCTCCTCTAACCTCCAAGCACACGGGTTTGAGAATTTCTATCATTATCATGTGATAGCCTCCTCATAGGGTCGTAGCATCCAGCTGCATTCATGGCCTTCGGAATAGTAAGCCGACGTAATGAGTTATGTTCTTTAGGTATGTTTAACCCAAATACGACCTGCGTAAGTCAGAGTACGCACCAAACAGCAGGAGCTTCTCAATCGGACGCTAATCTAGTCCGTCGCTGCGAAATAGTGGCGGTAAACTGGCGATGCAATGCTAACGCCTTGATGCCTAAAGCAGAATCGTGCTTAGTTAGGCCCACAAAATGCCCATTATAGCTTATTCATCTGGTTGCCTTCTTTTCGACATCTCCGCGGGGTTCATGAGCCTCCTCTTTGTGCCAGGAGAAGGGCACGTCACAAAATGGACTGGAGTTTTATATCAGAGTAATGCTCAACTCCCTTGTGTCTATCCCAACATCTAATAGCACTGACGCGTAATTATATCTTAACCAACTGTCCCGGCGTCTCAAGCTCGTCAATGATTTCCTTCATTCGTAGTTTCGCATTTGTGAACGTCAGCGGTGGCCCAAAACCAGAGCTCCTGGGTTGTGTTCGGACCGGGCCGCAACTGACGGAGAAGTCTTCGTGCTGGGCCGACGGCAGGTGTTGGCAGTGCGACCGGATAAGAATTGACACAATAACAGGTAGATTAATTATGAGAGGCTTAAGAAAGTGGTTGCTTCTCTTACCCCTGTTGCTCAGCGTAGTTAACCATATCGGAATCGGTGGTATTGTCGACAAGAAAGGCGTAGCCATCGGAAAGTAACCCAAGTCTTAAGCAGAAGGTAGGCCAATGTCATTTCTGTAGCTCTCCGCATTTCTTGTTACACACCACCGTCTTCAACTACGGGTTATCTATCTCTTTCCGTGGACCTGGTTGTATGTGAGCAATATGCGCACTGACATATGGTTGCCGTGCATTCCTCCAAGAATTCGACTTGTCGAAGAACTCTTCAGTCCGGTCAGTTTCATGACCTCTTAGATCTGGCTTGGTGTTTGGCCGTTTAAAGACTTGCGCCTAGTGGTGAAAGATAAGTCAACAGTGCAGTTTTCGCACGTCAACTACGAGCTCCCTTGTCCAGCCTGCGATGGTAGCCTGATAGTAATGCTGCCCCCGGTTGTGTCGAGCCGGTACGATGGCCACTGACAACGCAATAGCAAATTGAGCTGCCTTTGGATTCACCACGTTCTTTGCATGTCCTGTTCGAGCATAGATGACGACGTTTGGTGCCCACTCGCCCGCTCAGAAGATTTTACAAACATAACACCGCGAGGGGCTAGAGTTCATTGGAGATGCAACGAAGCATCTGTAGAAAGTCATTTCATCTATACAAAGTGTGACTTGAAGGGTATCTAAGCATTAATCACAGGCTTGCGAACAACATACTCCATTCGCCGTCCGCAATGCTCTTGAGAACAATATCACCACCTAACTTCCACCTCGAGTCCATCCACGGAGATGACAATTCAGTTCTATCCCTTGGGAAGCCTCCGCCCAGGCCTCTCCTCGCTCCTTTCAATTTGATGCCATATCCGGTCAAGGCGCCTCGTATAGCCCTGGAGGACCCTGTGCCTGTGGATGCATGGGCGGTGGTGCATGGTTCCAACCGCCCTCTGCCAACTCGTGCTTGACCTCTTCTTGTGGCGGCGATTGTTGGCTCTGCATGTATGCGCCGCTCGAGTCCATTTTGCGTAAATGCCTCCAGGCCAGGAATGCCAGTCCACCAAGGAACAGAAGACCACCTAGTGACGCGCCAACTGCAATGCCCGCGATGGCTCCCGTCCCCAAGCCCGAATCGGACTTTTCGGTTGGTTGGACAGTTTCTGACGATAACGTTGCGGAGGCCTTTGTTACTTGAGATGTGGATGTCGCGTCGCTAGTGGACGTCGCAGTCGTCGCCGAGGTCGTTACTGAAGCAGGGATCGTTACGTTGAAGTAGTGGCACGTAGCATCGAAGTTGGTTTGTCCGGTCTCGTACAGGGCGAAGTAGAGAATGGCCTGTTCGCCCTCGGTAACATTGGACAGGAGGCCCTTCAGGCTCACTTTCCATTCAACACTGGAGGACGTGGTTTGGTCTACATCTCGAGTCAGCTCAGTACGCGTCAGACCGAGCCCTTCAAGGAACCCAAAGTTGGTGGCGGGATTAACCTATAAGGTAAACCATGTTACTCAATTTAGGCGAGGTAGGATACTGCTGCCAGATGACAATATCTATGCTCGACAGATTCGACTGCCATTCCACGTTGATGGTCTCTCCCAGGTCGTACGACGGGTTGTCCTGGTAATTATTCGCGGGGCCGCCATTGGGAGGTGTGACGAAAGAACTGTCGGCGCGTACACCGGCGATGAAGGCGACGAGGCCGAGGGCGAAGAGCGTTAGAGAATGCATAGCGAAACCGGATTGCAACCAGCAGTTGTGTCGAACCCGTGAGAGGGGAGAGGAGGTCCGTCTCGAAGCCAGAAGCAGGATGGAAATTGGACGAGCAACCGTCCGGTTCACAGGCTGGGGGGTTTCATCCCTTGTATCTATCGTCTCGGCGCGGCTGGCCCTGTGGAGCAGAAGGATCTGCGGTAATATCCTGTCTCTGGGCTAGGAGGTTGGCAGAGCCTGGCTGCGGTTGGCGGTCTCGCTTCGCTTCAGGGATAGAAATGGCAAGATGGTTCCGTAAGGTGGCACTCCAGGGCTAGGACAGTAGGACGAGCATCCACCATCTCCAATGGCAGCGTTGGTTTGTTGATTAGACGCCCGGGATTGTAAGCCCTACGCCATGCTTGTCGTAGTGCGGCACGTCGTGGATCCTTCCGCCCCCGCAAGCCATCCTGGAATAGCACCGATCCAGGGCTGATTTTAATTAGCTTGAGACTGAGCGCTACAACTCCGGATATAACGGAGTTCGCTGTTTGTTTTTCACTGTCCGTGTCCGTGTTTTCTCGTACGGCGGAACTCGAGGGCGTCATCTGTTCTCTTGTACCACGTAGGTTAGTTAGCAGCTACAAATGTCCTGCAATCCGCATACTCTCGGAGCTGTCTGTATATAGGACTTTCAGCCCTGGCCAATCATTACACAGCTACAAGGTCGAGTGTGTGACAGGCTCAATCGTCTCTCGCCACAATCCCTGTTGTCGGGTCCCGGCCTTGGGTTCCAAAACTCAGCCTCCTCCGCCACCCGCTAACGTCCAATTCCGCCTTGTCTCATCCTCCCGATCCACAATGGCCAGCGGGTGAGATGCACCAAGTCGTGGCTGTGGTCTGCGTAAATAGCCTGCCAAGTCATTGTCCCACTGCGACGCTGACAGTCTTTACTAATTAACCCGGCGGATGAACTGATTGTGCCCTCGCATCCGACATTTGATGGGTATCCAGACATGAAGCTCTCTACAGCCGACTGACGCTTGTAAACAGGCGAAGGAGCTTCTCCAAGCATTTATTCGATGTGCTTGGTCAGCCTCGAAAGGTGTCGTCATGACTTGGCATGCAGTGTTGCATACCTATCATCTCGGTACACGTTACCTGTACCTGCAGGCAACTCGGGTTTCATACTCGGAATTCGCCCATTAAAACGCCGCTGACCCTTCTTCGGTCGCAGAAACGGGCACATCCGGTTACATGAGTGTCGCAGGCCGCCAGCTCAGGGGCACCCTTCCAACAACGCCTTGACGGGCTCGTCAGTCATTAATCTATAACTAGCATTTTGACCTTCTTGTTAAGACAACAGACAGACAATCAAGCCCTGTTTCATTTAACTCCATGAATCCCTATGACGTCATAATCGTAACCAGCGCTACTGCTTGTCTCTCACTTAAGTACATAGCGGAAGGCTTTTTTGCGATAAAACTGCTGCATGTGTTTTATCCTCAGCCCCATATAACTGTCTTGGTTTCGCACCACATGCTTGATTCTCTTTCTAGATGGTTGTAAGAATGGCTCGCGTCTCATCCATCCAGAGAGGCGTTTCCCAATTATTACCCACACGGCGCCAGTTCCCTCCTTGCCCAAATAACCAAGGAGAAGCTAAAGATCCCGCGGGCCTTAACAGATCATGTGTACTCAAAAGAAAAAGGGGCAAATGCTCTTCTTTTGATCATCAAGGAGTAATGGTTTTTTCTTAATAGCGATACTGCCGAGATGCATTTGACGCTTTTGCTTGGTGCATGCTGGATCATAACAACAATTACAACGCAGCCTACCCTACAAAGAACCACAAATCTCAACCATTCGACAATTTAGAAACACCCAACTTCGTATGCATGTTCAACTCAACATTGACAACTGCGATGAATGTCCATTAAACTCATATCAATAGCTTTCAGTTGGATCCTCTCAGATGAGAGTAACAGTATATCTAGTTCCTCCCTCGGTAGAATGAACAGACAATTGCCCCGGTTCCTGATCAAACCAGCGACAAGCCTCCCCGAAACGCGGATAGTCTGAATCGTTCGCTGCAAAAGTCCCGCATCGTCGGAATGTCGCTGACTGGTTTTCCACTGGACACAGCACAAGCCACCTTGTACTGGGCGCCCGTCGCACGTCTGCTTCCCACTCACCCGCCATAGCCTGCTGATGCGCCTGCGTTGCGTTTACGTGATCTAGTACAGCCAAGATATACAGTATTCCGCCTGCCCAAGGTTGTTGCTGGGCGTGGATGACATCGCTTTCACTCCAGCTTAGATTAAGATGTTGTGGAATTGACACGTAAGTCCCCGAGGCGTCAGGTAAGAACAAGGTCGGACGTCTTTCTCCCCGAATGACTTCTTGATAGACGATCTTGGCGGTAGCGAGACGCCCTGCCACTCGCAAAAAGCCACCTTTGACTTGGCCGTAGGGATTTTGGCTGACGAGATCGACCTGGGCATCCAAGACTTCTAGTTGCTGAACGGTGGTATCTGGGTGCATGGGGAGAAACGCGTTGTTGACACTGCCCTCAGTCGATGCCCACGACCAACTGGGAGCTGCATACTCCGCACTCTTTGAAGCCATCCCGCTCCAGCATAGCTGATAGGATATATTTTCCAGCCAGAGTCCAGCGACATAACGGTGGCCAAGTAGCTCGCTGAAGGTACTTGCTATGCCTCCAAATGCAATCAGCTTGTCGGTGGGATAGCTCAACTTGCACGCCGTGTATTGAGAAACTGTCAAGTTCCAAGCGTCTGAGATGATTTTGGCGTTCCTGTGACCCCCATATAACGCCTGGGAGAACCGGTGCTTCAGCGGCCTGGGGACCTCCTTGAACGGCAACTTACCTGGGAATGTCTCACACGAGGTGCCACCACGGCATTCCCAGACGACCTGGTCGCGCTTGAAGTGGAGGTTGCGACGCGAGAGCAGTCGTTCCTGAAGTACCCAGCCACGATTCATGAGCGGCCCGTCGTCAAGTCCCCGGCTCCAGAGGTACTCGGGCCAGAAGTCGTGGAGGACCTGGCCTTGTTGGTCGGTTGTGAAGCGAGCCTTGACTGGCTTCGTGAACACGGGGTCATGGTCGAGGAACAGACCTTTGGAGCTATCGGGTGCTTGTGCCGCTGTCAAATTGCAAGTGGCATTTCTGTATACTTCAGCCATGAGAGCGGACTCGTGTTGCCAGTCTTGCTTGTCGTCTTGTATGATGCAGAGCGAGTCTATCCACAGATATCTCAGCCCAAGATGTTGCGTAACCACCATAGCATCCTGGAAGGTCTTTGGAAGTCGGTTGTATGGTATGATTGCCATCATTGACGAGACATTGTTGGTCATCAATCTCATCGGTACGGTTCCTCCCCAGCAGTGGCTAAGGGTTAGATACTGCGAGCCTGGCGGAAGAGTGTATCCGTTCCGAAGTACGGGCGTGGTAAGGTCGTGGAAGACTCTTTTGGGGCCGACGTCAATGACTCGTGTGGGTATGAAGGTCGAGGCGTCTTGAAGCTGGCACATGGTATGTGACATTTCACATTGCTGGATCCACATCCTCCCCAACGCCATGCTTTGGGCAAGTGAGCCTCCTAATGATAAGCCTTGGCCACCTGTCTCTGTTGCTGGGTGTTGATTGTACGGTTAGTTTGATAACTGTGTACACGTTGCCAGGCGCAGTTTCTTACATGTCGACGGTAAGCAGCCCAGCGCTGATTGAGTGTGCCACTTGTGCGAGACAAAGGGCTTACCCAGTTCGTATCGCAGGAGGTAGAGAGTCGCCTGTCCAAGATCTACCTCATCATACTCATACCTGAGATAGTGAGGCGGGTCGGGTCCTTGAACTGCATCTGGATGCTTTTCAAGGTAGCGGAGGAATAAGGCGCACAAACGGCATCCGGCTTCACTCCGTAACTCGACTGGGATGGATGTTGTTATAGAATCATCAGGTCCCCGTAGCTTTTCCAGAACCAAGCGGCAAATCGAGCATAATGGTACCTCTTCGCGCATTGAACGCGCCGAGGTGACTTCCCATTTCAAGTTATCGTCGATTCGGATCTCGACGGGCGGGTCACGATTGTCGTCTTCGTTTTCCATGGACTCTGACACGAAGCAGCATACGAGGCTCACCCAGCTGCACGCACCCACTGGACAACCGTAGAATTCTTCTCCAAGTGATACAAACTTGCGGCTGGAGCGCCCGCATTCGCATTCCGGGTTCGCACTGGAGATGTCGCGGTCGTCGTCCCAACAAGCGAACTTGAAGCCGTGGCTGACGTTGGTGCACGAGTAGTATGGGCGGCCCGCGTTTCCATTGGGGTTGCTAGCTAAGGTTATTTTGCGCGTGCAAGGACGGGTGCAGCTGAGACACCGAGGGGCGGTTTGGAGGGGGAACTTGGCTTCCATATTGAGGGACTTGATTGACACTGGAGCGGGCCTGACTTCTCACGAAGCATGTGGTGACAGCCACGTTACTGTTATTGAGGATTCGGAACCATCGCCGAGGAATTCCCGACGTGTGCCTTGGGCCTTGAAATTCGGAAAGTGTGGCTATGCTGATCTACCTTGCGGGGGGGCAGCTAATTGTCTCAGGTGAGGTGACTTCAGGAGTGCCAGTGAACCGAACTTGTAAAAGGTGTTGTGTCAACTACTTATTTGAGTTGCTATAAGTACTTAGTCCAAGTGTGGCCAACTGGTTCTTAGTTGATGTATAGCGGCCAAGTGGGAGATATTCTTCACAAGTACCTGGTGACATCGAGTGGACTGACTGAAGGAAGGCCGGCAAGCTTTAACACCTGCCAAATGGCTCAGTGATCTCTCTCCCATGCGCCCGCACTTTAGTCGCAACTATAACCTGTATGTTTGATTCACACATAAATGAAGTCGACGACTGAAGCTGGTCTTGAAAAGCTCGTTTGAGTCCCTCCAAGTACTTCAGTGACCCCCGTGACCCCTCTAGACAGGGCTGAACAAGCTAGCCATTAGTCTAACGACTACGGCATTTCGTGGTACACGGGCGTTATGAGCTTTTAATTAAGCTTATATGGTAGACTAGACTGCTAATCCGATGAACTTGCCTGTCGCTCATGGTAACATGACTCTGTCTGTCTTTAAGCGCTTGATACTTGGGTTAGATGCTTGGCTCACCCTCCGTCTTCGGTTGAACCAATATCGACCTGCCATGCGTCACGCTGACGTTCGCGTGATTTGAGGTCAGATCATAATAGGCAGCAGAGCGGCATAGCATTTGCCCGCAGCCGGCCTATTAATTGCTCTATCCCCAACGTAATTGCTCGTATTACTTCTCCGTCATCCATCGCCGTCAGCCCTCATTTCAACCAAATGTCCGAGTCTCAACCACTTCTGCCGCAGGGCGGCGGCGCCCCTACCGCCTATGTTTCCCCCACCCTTATGTGGGTGACCAAGTTGACCCTGCGCATCTGCTCCATCGTAACTTGCCTCAATATAATTCGTATCGAGCCGCGCATAATCGAACTTCACTGGTCGATCAACCCGCTTATGTTCGTTTTATATAACCCGGCTTCCCTGCCTGTGCGTTAGGCTTCGTTTGCATTTCCGACAAATTTCCTCCATTTTTTCCGTCAAGCTGACTCTGTGCTTTCGTTTATTAGCTATCGCTCTCCCTTGGCTGGAATTTTGCCGAGATTATTTGTCTTTTCGTGAGACAAGGCCATCTCGGCATTCACCCCGTTGCCTGCGTCAGCGTTGATCTTGTTATATCAATGGGGGATTCTGTCATATGGTTCATGGCCATGTTTGAAAGCGGCCAATGGCCTGGCGCGCACCATGATGAGAAACAGCTCGCCCGTGCCGAGGCCATCTATAATTGTGCATGCATAGAATGGTGGGTAACTCGTCTTCTTACGGTACTTCATGACAATCTTCGAAGAGTCCCTGCTGATATTTGATATCCTAGGTCTCTTCACATGATCTTATTCATCATTGCCTGTTTCGAAACAGACAGGCGCAGATTCAAGTCGAAAGCCCTCCCATCCCAGTTCGGCTATGGGGGCACGGCCATATCGGATCCTTCCGACTCAACGACAGCTGATGTGTGAAAGAACCTTTTGGGAAGGCATCCATCTCGGGCATTCACTACAGAACCCGGTGCTATCGAGGCTCTTGCCTGGATCTTAGCTATGACAAAAGGATTTAATCTTTAATCAGAGGGGCTACTGAACTGAGAGGAAGCTACATAGATCTGCCATGATTCAGACAGATCTGGTATTCAAATAATAATACAGTCTCAATATACTTCCGTCTTAAGATCCAACGACGCCCGTTGAGAGATACTTACATGTGCGGCGCCTGAGTTGCTGGTGTGGTAGCCACCGCTTTTCCCGTGGTATGTATACAGCTGAAGGAGCCTGAGCCAAGAGTAAAGACGGAAACGGTATATTTCCATGGAGATCCTAAAGATTTACTAGAGATCCTCGGAGTAACTAGAAGGACGGCTTGAAATATGCCTTTTCTAGCTATTCTGGTTCTGAATCATTCTCGCTGGATTGTTTTTGCGTATTGTTCCATGCGGTTTGGACTCTCACTTTTATAGAGATTGAGTTAGATATGACTTATCGGTTGGCACAAGCAGAATAACTGAGAAAGAGTTTGCTCTGCCGTGACTATTCTCGACAGCAACATCGGTCACACTGCCCATAATCAAGTTACGCTGCTCCAACACTACGCAATACTAACGAGTTCGATGATACGATATCTAAGATGATAGAAAGAGGAGTCACGAGAGAAACTCTTGGCTATTCCACGGAGAGCAACAAGTGGAAAAACGGGCATAATTGTAATACCGGAAAACAAGAGGTTGGACATCTACGTGGATTTTCCTATACTTATTCCAGCATTTCGTTGAGTCCTCTTCGCCAAGTAACTTATACTCCTTCTCAGTTCTCACAAATTATTCCCATCCTCTTCAACTCATCCATATTCACATAAGGCCGCTCGTGGGCTGGCTCAAACACGTCCCGCTCAATCCCCACACCCTCCCAAAAGCCATCCGGTTTGTCTTCTGCAAACGGATTCTCCCCACCCTTGTAGATGAATTCGTTGACCTCATTATCGATCCAGATGGCCCGGCCCGAGCCTGAATTTCTACCCATTTCATGCCAGCCCATGGCAACTCTAGGTCTTTTACTTACAGCCCGTTCACGCCAGTCCAACGTGTCTCGCATCGCCTCGAGCAGCTCCCTATGGGTGCCGTGCTCTTTCTGGAAGTGGAGGAAGCTCAGCTCAACCGAACGTACCGTTGCTGGCAGCGTAGCAAGCAGGGAAACCACGTCGGCAAGTCGCACAATGAAGCCGGAAAGCCCAAAGTGTCGAAGTTTCGGCCACTTATCGATAGGGAAGATGTTACGCAGAGGAATAAAGTGGTCATCTATGTTCTGCTCCCAGTCGAAACAACCACACTCGTAATGCGCGTTTGTCACTAGGCTGACATGTTCCAGGTCTGTTGCTACGGCCAGCGCGCGCTGCACCTGGCCGTTGCGGAATGCGGGCCAGCCATCATGCCATTGGCCACCAACGAGGAGGGCGAGATCGATGCGGCGGAAACCGGGCTTGAGAAGCATTGTGACGAAGTCGGTGTACTCGTCACACGGAGCATCAAAGATGTGCCCGTTCAGCCCCGTGTTGAGCAGGCCAACGTCGATGATGAACTCCGAGACGTTGTGGTCGTTGCGGGCAAGCATCCACGTAATGATGCGGAACCCGCGCCACTTGTTCTTCTCGTGCTTGGGGTCTTCAGAAGTGGTGTTCCACCCCTTTATTCCGACGGGCTCATACTCGTCCCTGGCTTTCCAGCCACGTGGAATCGGATAGTTGAAGCCGTAGGGCAGGGCGCGAATCATGGGCGTTTGATAGAGCGGAGAGAACGGGGCGCCGTGGGTTGCCGGCGTGAGAGTGATCTTCCTTAGCGAAGGGAAGCGCCCCAGTCCGTATTGGAGAGCATCAGCATCGCCGTTAGACTGGAGAACTTTAAGCTGCTGTCGTAGCAGGTCTTTGTAATGCGCCCATAGCTCGTCAGCGGGTGGCTGTGCAGCCATCCATCGAGCCCTTGCAGCGTGATCTGGACGGTCCACGTCGAACATCCTACGGTCATTCGCTTCCTCTATGTTCTTCTCACAAGCGTGGTTAAACCACTCTTGCCAGAACCCATCGATATACTGCTTCTTACACTCACACTGGTACGCACGCGGCGGCTCTGGAGGCATGTCCAGGCACGCATCATCCCAAATGAGCTCGACGACCCCCTGGCGATATGTCTCGTGATCCGCAATCGCCCTGAATACCTTGACATTGAGCGGATTCGCGGACAGGAAGACGCGATCGATTCGCAAAACCGCGCGTTTGCTGAGGATCGTGCATGTCAACCGTAGGGATTTGATGTCGCGGTTCGGTAGGTGAGACACGATGGCAACAACAAGCTCGGCGGGAAGGCCAAACAAGCCACTTGGATTTGTGGTTAGTGATGGAGCGTAATTGGAAGATGCCATAATGTCGCATACAATGATGATAGTCCAACCTTGGTGTCTTGCGGTTGGGAGTCAGACTATCTTCAACCGTGCACGTGAGCGAGTGTCCACAAAATCCACCGTCAGCAGCGATGTGTGCCAACAAGGGTGTTGTTGGCCGTTGACATGGAAGAGTTGTATTAGGTTACAGGCTGATCTCAAGAGTGATAGTGGTGCGTATATTAGTCAAACCAGATTGGCCTTTATTCTATTTGGCATGACGCTGTCAATAGATCTCTTGGCTCTCGAGGGGTAGCATTCTTCACCACGCAGTTAAGACAAAGATACCCAGAGTATCGGATAAATACTCCAACGAAATGACAGTGGCGACTGCAGACTGTTTGGTATACGGTGCTAGTGAAATTGTAAAGCCCACAGGAATTATACTCACGGCATTTTGAAGATCTCGAGTTGGGGGTCTACATGGATACTTTCTTGGAGGCCACTAAAGGTACACTGGTGGGTCAACCAGTGGTAAACGTACCGGACCTTTCGGGTTAGGCCTGTATAAGTCTTTGCACACAAAATCCGGGCAGAATAGTCCTAAATCCGTACCATGCCGTATTCTGAGCATCTTCTGTTATTTATAGAATTTCAGTCTTAGCCAATATCAGCTAATTCAGGGCAACGCAGCAAATAATATATTGTAGATCACATATGTGGTGCCATGAAACTTTGATCTGAAAGCTAGTTCTCACTTGTCTGGGCTCACTGTAATTAGGGCACCTTGGGTAACCAGAAAATTGGGGTACTATTGCTTTCGTAATTCTATCCTTTACACTTACTTCCGGGCCGGTCATCGTATTTTACATCGCGCGAAAAGCAGAAACAAACTCCAAACCCAGGCCTCCTCGCGGCAGTTCCTCTGCGCACCCATTCCGATACATTGTGGGTTTTATTTCCCATCCTCTTATCCACTCTTGTGTTGCCTGCGAGGCGGTGCCGACAGCCCTTGTGCTCCGTTCAGATCAAAGTCAAACCCAAGGCTGGAATGGGATGTCCGTTCCGGTTCGACATCGAGGCTTCTCCTATAGCGGCTGTCGCTCCGAGATATCGCCCACGAGTCGTCAAGAGGTGATGCTTGGGTAACAATCTTGGGTGTGTAGTCGTCGAGAGGCAAGGTCTGAGTCGCAAATTTGGGCGTATATGAATTCGGCGTGTATTCTGACGGAGTTGATGATGGCGGGGTCACCTTCCAAGACTCAAACTCGGCCTCTTCGGGAATATCTCGCAACTCCATTCTGCCCGGGCTCTCGGCCTCAATGTCGTCGATGTTGTTTTTATTGTGTATTCCTGTTGATGCCCTGTTCCCACTCGGCTTGCTCGCCCAGGGTGTGCTGCGCGCGTCTACGGTGGATGCCAGCTTTCTTGAAGTCAATGACGTGTGGATGTTTCGCAGGATCGGTCGTAGAATCGGGATACATTGGACGATGATAGTTCCGGCGACTTCGGAGGAGTACCTATAATCACTTGGATTAGTGATGTGCCCCCGAGGGATAGGAGATCACGATGCATGGATTTGAGGATGACATACCAGACTTGGGACAAGCCGTTGCGCCCTGATAGAGACTACTGTTAGTAACCGGAAGCATGGTGGTTGCGATGCTTGCGCGACTTACATATGTAGTATTCGTCGCGGCTGTTCCCGTTATCCTTCCAGGCAATTCGAATGGCCGATACAATCGCAACTCTGTTCCGCTGTCAGCCAATGATTTAATTGCCGTGGTTGCGGATATTCAACTTACATCATGCCTAGAC
Source organism: Neonectria neomacrospora (assembly GCA_013756995.1). NCBI lineage: Eukaryota > Fungi > Ascomycota > Sordariomycetes > Hypocreales > Nectriaceae > Neonectria > Neonectria neomacrospora. The sequence goes on from JABSTB010000146.1 coordinate 143,219, forward strand.
TCATTGTCAGGCAGAGACCGACCTTTTCGGCTCTCCTCATTTCCAATGACCGGGTGATCAACCAGGGGAAGCTGGCGAATATGAAATCCATGATGACGTTGTAGACTAGTGACAGCATCAGTCAGTGAGCCATCCTCGTTGTTCTGCACCGTGCGGCGTAATACACACCATTTCCTCCCTCCTTGAACCTATCGCGGAACTCCCAGTCGATGCAAAAGTCGAGTCGGTACCAATTCTGGTAGCCGTCCTTGCCGCAGACCTTTGCCCACTGGAGGAACACTTTGACGACCATGTAAGAGTTCATGGTCGCTATGCAGAACCACAGAATCCATTTTTGCCAGCGGTTGCTCATTCGCAACAGCGTCACCGCGAACGCCGTTTTGGTCAGCGCCTGGCCGATGAGGGTGCCGCAAGACGAGATGTTGATGAGGATGTGCATGCGGTCATCCCACTCTTGCGTCGAGTCTTTGAGCACATAGCCGGTTCTGAATTCGTGGATGATGAGGCTGTTGTTTGCGAGGAGTATAATCTACACGGTTGGCGAGTCAGTGGCAGGGTATAAGTGCGGTACCGTGTCGATACCAGACGAGACGAACGACTTACCCATGATACTAGCAGAATGTAGTCGTCATACCACAGTCCGTGTCGTCGGGTGACCTTGACGTACAGTCGGAGGCCGAGGAAGATGCTTGCGCCGGCGAAAAGAGACCACAGTCCAGCGTTGAGCTCGGCGTAGGGGTTAACATAGCCATGGACGGGTTCGTCCTCGTCGCGAGGAGTTAGATTCATAGTCCCATTCCCATTCTGGCGCGCAAAGTCGAGAGATGGTTCAATCAATGGTGGCGCAGAAGGGGAAAACAAACAAAAGGTACAAATCCTGCGGCCGGGGGCGGGAGGGATTGAAATGGTCGGGAGCCAAACCCAACAGCCGATTCTTGAACCCCGCGAAACGACAGATTCGGACCCCTGGGACACGGCCTGCCGGGATTATAAGCATTACGCGTTGGTCAAGGCCGTGGGTGTGTGCCGGGGTGGAGTGACATGCTCTGCATCCCCGTCACGGGCGTCACCCCCCTTTGACAAATGGGCACGGAGTATCCGTACGCGGTGCGAAGTAGTCTACTCTGCGGACGCCGGGTCTCGAAACCGACGCCGAGGCCGTGGTGGGTGACGTGTGGGAAAGTTTCATATCGAGCCTGGCAGACCCGGGAAGCTTGTGTCGGGTCAGGGGCGGGCTGGCACGAAACGCCTCTATCTCGAGCGTACCAGAGAGGAAGGTTGTTTGAAACGAAGAGATGGCAGTTTCCCAGAACGAGTTTAAGCTTTGGAAGAATACGGCCAACATGCAACTTGTCGAACGAGAATTATCCGTCTCTGGATAGCCCAGAACAGGCCGTGGTTTCACGCCTCCGATGTCTGGTCTAGTCGCACCGGGAATGGAGTCCTGCTCCGTGATCTCTGCCCGTTTCGTCCCCACCGGTCCCCCGGTCTTCCAACATAGCTGAGACGATCTAGCCTAGGTCCGCGGGCTTGGGTTGCAAGCGGCTTGCCCCCCTGTTTTGGCCACTGCCCCTGTGCCTCCGATACGTGGTACAATTTATCCCATGCTCCCGGGCGCAACCCCAATAAGACCCGTGCAGCCATGTGGCCGCTCGCAGTAAGCGTCATGAACCGCCTGCTATTCCCAAACCAGAACCGGGCTGCTTATCTTATTCCCCGGCTCTGCAGGGGTATGATCCAGAATCCGGTCCACCGGCCGAGACAGGGGTTGTGCCAGAAACTTGCCTGCGGCCACAAGGTCTAAAAGCAGTCCTTTTCCTCGTTGCTGCGGAGTTTCTGCTCAGCCACGGAGCGTACTCTTGGCTTGCTGAACTGTTGTACGACGTTTTCGTAGACCGGCCCGCCCCTTTTGAGGGTCCTCGACGATCTGGTTACAATATGCCGCGCAGCCTCCACTCCTTTCCCCTCCCCACAAGGTTGCATACACCAAAAAAAGAAAATAAAACTTGAGTCACGCCAGGGATCAAGCGAAATACTGGGCGGTCCACAGTGTCGGATAGACTCCGCAGGACAAATGCCGCGCATACTATGCCGTCCACTATGCAAGCCGTATAAACATGATACAAATATTCCCCAATCCCCCGACATATAGAGCGTTTGCTATGTTACCTGAAATGTCTGCGCTCGTAAGCCCTCTCCATTCAGTACCGATGCCGTAATCTCTTCCTCGCCTGATGCGGGTCCAGCGCCAAGCTCAGCTCGCCACATTTCACTTGCGCATACCCACTGCCGCGTTTCCCTTTAACGATGTACAATCAAAGAGTTTTTCAAGATCCACAAGCCGTCTCTGGTGCGACAGCAGCTTGTTATAGATAATCACGGCCGTGCAAGTACAAACGCGGCAGTGAAACCGCGAGCAATACGAAAAAGGAGAAGACTTCTTGATGTGTTAGCCAGTTGCAGTTCGCAGTCGCAACAGAGTGTCTCCGGTCGGAACAGCATAATCATATGCAACCTAATGCGGTAATCTGATGTGGACAGGACGGAAAATTAACCCCTCCTTTCAGTCTTCCCCGACGTCATTTGAGGAGATAGATTGCCAGTCTGTCCGTCGGGAAACATCTAGACTATCATCACGAGCCCAATGAGTGATAGGCTAAGTTCATATGCGATCCAGCAGCTGGGAAAAGTGGGCGGCTAAAATAATTCCCGATGCGCGTTGGGTCTGATCGACATGAGTTGTGGGATAATCGAATGCCGGATTGCGGGGAGCAAGCGAGAAATGGATTTCCACGAGAGAGTCGTCAGGCCAACCCAACAGACGTGCATGATGCATTCACTGACACCATGATCTGATAATGCAGGAAATGTATGGTACAGCCCTCTTAGGATTGAACCCTCCTCTAGGTCTAGTTTAAAAGTTACCGATCAAGCCCATGCCCACATAAGTTCCATTATTAATATTTCTGTCTCATATCCGTGTTCAGAGCATCAATCAGCCTTATCCAGCTGCCGCCTACCGGGTAGGTATATGTTTCTTTTGGAGTGGCAACAACCAGGCCGTCGTGTATTTGTTCCGTCATTGTCTTCCCTGATAACCACACGTTCTATTTCTACAGACCGTGTTTCTTCGTCTTGAGTTCAAGGATATCCTCGGAATTTTCGTTTTCTGCGCATCCTAGTACAAACTAACTTACCTTCGTGTCACTGAGAAGGTGGATTCTTACGCCTCCCATTTGTTACACCACAAATGTGAGGCTGCCGCCTGGATGCATTGTGAACTACGTCATTTTTCACACGGGGGAAAAGAAAAATTGGGCGGCAGGCTCAGCGTCGAGGTGGCACAGAAATGGACGACGACCTTTTCCGAGTCGGAGCTACGGTAATGACTGGAGTGAGAAAGAAATTGAAGAAGAGGATCGAGTAGAGAGAGGTGGACTATATTGAAGGACCTGTGCTTGAAATACCCAATACCGTATTCGGCAGTATTAGCGCTGATAGTCACGATGGTCGAGATTGTTTACGTGCATGAGTTGTTAATCGCCATCCCGTATGGCTTCAAAGAAGCCCCGAAGGCTGTTATACGTATGACTATCTTCTGACGGTATGACAAGGCTAGGGACAGGTAAGCAAAGCCTCTTAAATTGCTAGACAACCGCCTCAAGAGAAGAGTATTGCTAGAGTAAATGGCAATGAAAGAAAACAAGGTAGTCTTATTATCACTATATTGCCATCTCACACTGGTCGAATATGACACAGCTAAGCCCTAGTACACAGAACCCTGCTAGTAATTCCTCAAATACAGAAGCAACTGCAGTAAGGGCCTGGAAATTCTGTCCGTAGTGTAGCCTATTCAAAATGTAAAACGTTTGCTGATGCAGGATGTTCGGATTACGGGTACGAGCGACGGGGTGACGCGGGCTGTGTGCTGCGCGCAGCAATGACAGAGTTGGTGCAGGAACTCAGAACCACTCCTCAACTGGACAGTCTGACTTTGAAGATAGAGTGCCTCCAGTGTTGCCTCATCTATTATCATCGACAAGCTACGGCGATTGGCGGTTACTTGATTGTCCAGCTGCCGCGTGAGGGATGCTCTCGGCAGTAAAGTTAGAATCTTACGTCCCGCAGCAATTGTTTGTTTGCAAATAGCTTTAGCTAAAGGTCTCACTTTTAAAGATCAAAATAAGGTTTTTCATGAGCTGCAGCGAGACGGCGCTTCTCGTAGTAGCCAATGTGATGAAGATGCTGTGACCTCGGGTGCCATCTCAATTGTGCAGCGTCTATCTCCATTTCACCTTGGTGCCTTTCAAGATCTCCGTTTCTGTCCGAGACAGGTCACATAACCACTTCTGTGAATATCTTTTCGCTGCGCTCGTTAAAGGTTATCCCTGGACCTGGGGTTTGAGCTAATGCTTCTCGACATATCAATGAGGGTGCAATGCTGTAGGACGGAGAGAGATGGGTTTCGGGGATGATGGAAGAGTGTGATGATTTCGGTGCACGGGAGGAAATCGAGGCAGGGCAAAGAGAGATGATGACAATAGAATAACAATGGGATACATTTAGCACAATAGGCGAAGCCTGCGACAGCGAGGGTTGCACCAGCTAGGTGACTAGAGGTGCGTGTGTTCTCCCAATGCACTTGTCCAGCGAGACGTCGGCCGCGACCCAATGGCCCCAGATCAGACTCCTGACAGAACAGCAGAGATGATGAGTAAAATCTTGCTAAATTGCCGGCGGCGCTTGGCTTGAATACACAGCATGCTGATTCTGTTCCGATGAACAGTTGACCAAAGCCTTGTCTGACATTCGACTGAACAAAACCGGGCCCAGGTTAAGAAACAAAGGCTGAGAGCAGCAATTGGCATTCGACGGAAGGTTGTTCGCATCGGGACTGTGGCCAGCCCGCGATAAAATGTTTCAGTTCAAGGAAGTCGTAGAGGAACTAGGTATAGGACGGTCGTGTCGGGTGTCGAGAGCAGAAGTGGCTTGGGAAGATGGACGACGAGTTGGAAGCATGACACTGCGTGAATTAGCACGGTAATGACAATGTGGGAGGAGGAGTTTTGACCGAGGATTGATACAACACTCAAGCTTAAAAAGCGAGACGGTTGTTACCAATAGACGCAACAAACGCGCGTTCCACTAGGATTTGTCAGTGTACGTCCATCAGTGACTCGCTGCGCAGATGGGATACTGTCTAGCTGTTTCGTTCGAGTTCCATCCAAGGCAGCATAGCACTGATAACGGTAGATTATAAGTGAGGGGGCTCTCATTAGCTTCCTTGCTCACGCCAAGATATGGCTTCAAGAGTTTCCTCTAAGCCTTGAAGTTGTTTCTTCTGACAACAGCTGGGTGTTGGCAGCCGAGGAATGAGGAAGCCGGCAGGATAGGAGGCGCCGCTTGGCTGTTAGCGGGTCTGTCCGCATGGCGTATCACCTCTGACCATGACTGATGCCTATTCAAGTTGTTATTGCAGACACACTTATGCTCAGACGTCTCTAATGCAAGCAAACAAATCTGAGATATTGACTGGAAGGCAGGTCTCAGGGGCACTCTCCAGTTTGATGTCATTTCCAACTTGCTGAGGCCTCCACGGAAAAGTCCCAGCCTCAATCGGGCCGGAAGACGAGAAAGGATCAAACCCTCCGTTGATGCTATATATAACTCACGATAGGTTCTTTTGTATGTGTTTCATCATGCTGCAACGTGGATACGTCCATGTATTCGTTGGTAAACATGCTTGAAAGCGAGCAGACCTCATCCAGAGCACTGCCACATTGTTTGCAAAACCCAATGAAATGGGAGCTTCTACGTTATATTCTGTTTAAATTGGCTGTCATGTCTTGAGCCTATGGCATAAAAGAGCCCCTTACGCCGGCTCCATCCGGCGGGCGGGTACGCATGTGCTCCCCGGCATGGAGCCACCAGGACGAATTGGGTGATGAGTACAGATGCGCAAGCCGTCATGGAGGACGTTGTGGTCCGTTAATCAGGGCTGATCCTTGAAAGAAGGCTCTCATTTGTCCCGATCAGTGTAAGACACCCTAGCTCCCGTGTTGGTGGGAAACTTTGTGTTTCTATGACAGGTAGTCTAATGAGGGGCAACTCACAACATCACGACCCCAACTGAGCATGGATTTGACAGGGCATCTTGAATCCTTTGAATGACAGGTGAGTGTGGTGTTTTGGCCCTGGACTGTTGAAGAACTCCAACAGTTGCACACTGTGCGGCTTAGTTCAGCTCCTTCAGAAAGCACATGTGCTGCTCCTGTCACTGAAGCTATAATCCAAAATTCAACTGCCACTTCCAGCCCCTGTCGTTATCTCGGGATGCCTTCATGAAGCTTCATGTTCTAGACTCTCAGCCACGTGAACTCGGTTATGTTTTGCCGACCCTGGCCACCACAATGATGTCTTTCGGCTTTGGTGGCGCCCAGCTGAACTTTTCTTCCGCCAATGCAAGGGCGTAACCTCTGTGTTTTGAACAGTTGAGGCTTAGATACCTGCTGTAAGCGACGGTGAAACGCTCACAGACTAGTTTTGAAATGTTCCTCGACGTGAATACGAGGCACAGTTTGGCATTCGCTAGAAAAGTCCCGCTAGGGTGTTTCTCGCAACCAGTGGAGGATGAGATTTCTAGGCTGAGATACCCACAAAAGCAGAAGGTAACCGCGTGCGGGTCTTATTCGCGGCGGCTGAGGCTTAGACATGGGGGCTTAGATCCATGTACCACCCACAAGCGAAGATGAACAATGGTGGAGGCTTAGACACACACCATGGGACGAGATGAAACAATTGCCCTTCGACTTGTAAGTCTAACTGATGCGAAAATCAGGAGAAGCACGAGATCGAGCTCAGACGAAACAATCCCGCTCGGGTGTTTCCTGCAACAGGCTGCCGCTGTAGAAGTTACCACACAGCAAGCTGAATGGCTTATGCACTGACTCAGAAACTCATCTTCATGAATACGAGGTGGAGCGGAGGTGGCTGAATAGAGCTCAGTTTATGCTTGTGCCTGGTCCATTTTGCAAAACTCCGTCACGGGCTTAATCGCATGTTGCCTAGGTCGAATCGGGTGTGTTGTCATTGGAACGGGGATAACTCCATTGAACAAGTAGAGACATATCAAACTGGTCTGTTGTTAAAACCTCTGTCATGTCTCTTGTTTGCTGTCACGGTATCAATACCATCATACGAGACCACCTGAGCAAAGAAAGCATCTAGCTACATTCTATCTCGTTCTAGATGACCAGCATTTCCGTCTTGCGTTTCTGGCGATGGCTCTTCCACCCTATCATCGCTTTCTTGTGCGTCTGTCTCGCTGTGTTTTCCATCTCGATGTTCATCATCTATGATTATGAACATGATGACAACCTCCTGAGGGAGCACTTCCTTCGCCTCGACCATCCTACCTCGTTCGAACATACCGCCGACTCTATTCGACACTATCCCCTCGCTCACGGAACGGACGATACATCTGAACGAATCCCCCGAATCATACATCAAACATATGCGAATACTCAAGTGCCACAGAGGTGGCAGTCCGCCTACGAATCGTGCAAGAACATTCATAAGGAGGGAAACTGGACGCATGTCCTCTGGACAGACAAAACGGCACGAGATTTCATCGAGGGATCCTATCCCTGGTTTCTGACAACCTACGATGGCTACCCGTACGGGATCCAACGCGTCGATGCTGTCCGCTATTTCATCATCTATCATTTTGGCGGATTCTACCTCGACCTTGACATCGGCTGTCGTAAACCCCTGACACCGTTCCTACAATTTGATGCGATTTTCCCGAAGACACAGCCCTTTGGGGTCAGCAACGACATGATGGCTGCAGCTAAAGGTCATCCGTTCTTCAAGCAGCTCATCGCAGAGCTTCCGAAGCATAGTGGTCGAGTAGGAACAAAGTACCCTACCGTCATGTGGACAACCGGTCCAGTATTTGTCACTCAACAGCTTGCCCGCTTCCTACGCATTTGGGAGTTCCGGAATGTCGTGACAGGGACTGCGTCTAGTACCGACAACGCGACAGTTCATATCATCCCGCATGCGCTATACGGCTCGACAGAATCCTCCTTCTTTACACACCATCCGGGATCATCGTGGCATGGCTGGGACGTACAAGCAGTCGCGTTCTTATGGGAAAACATCTCAAGGATCCTCGGTTTGACCGCTTTCGTTGCAACGTTTGTCTATTGCCACCAACGGCTTTCTCTCGGGAAGAAATGGAGAAGTTTGTATTATTCAACGCGTGGTGGATGGGCCAGGTGCTAAGAATTGTTTCTTAACTTTCTTTTTGTATACTTATCATTCGTTCTTTTTCTCAATATTGAAAATAGTTAATAGTCAATTCATTATGGACATTCGTTCAGCATTCCTCTCGTCTTCGTGTCAGTGTAGTCCCAAATGTCGATCGAAGGCATCATTAGTTGTGCCAAGGTAATTAATTCCCCTAGTCTTTGTTGGATCGGAGAAGGCGGCCTTGGCAGCTCGATCAAACGTCGCTCGATCACTACCAGGATCTTTCTCTTGGGTGCGGTCAACCGTAGTGCCTTGGCATGAAACAATAAGGCTGAGGTAGATATTCCGACATCCCCAGAAGACTTCTCGTCTTAAAACTATTTACAGGTCAACATCGCCATCTTGTTGAGCCTTGTCGCTGGCATAACATAAGCTCTTCGATAAGACCTTCTGAGGGCACCATTCCCTCTGCAGGGTCTCCCAACCAATCCTATTTCATGAACACTAAATCATACCCCGCTATAGAAGCCATAGTACAGTCATTATCATCGTCATCATTATCATCATAATCGTCGCAGTCGTTGTAGTCATCTTCTTCATCCTCAAACAGATTGTGGCCTATCGTGTTTGATCGTTGTAGCCGCACGTTGGATGACGCGACGCAGCCAAGGCCAATAGGTCCTGTTGACCCACACGCGAAGCATTTGCAGAGCAGTGACAATCTGATAGATGCCAAAGATGTCACCGGTAGAACCAAGTGTAGTTCCAGACCATATCACCTACACACAACTTGGTCAGCACAGCACACACAAGGTTGCACAGCCATGTAAATTGGAGCAAGCATACCGTGCGGGATCCTTCGCGGGTCGCTGCGACAAAGTTCCACACATTGCCTTGCACAATAAGGCCCGGGAGGAAACCGATATCGTCGAGGCATGGAACCGGTTGGCCGTCACCCGACGGCAACAGTGAGCCAATGTCAACAAGACGCTGCAGAAAGACAAAGTGTGAAGACAACCAGGTTGCCACCTGCAAGTTTGCCGTGTCCAAGCCTTCGCCAGGGCGCTTAGTCTCGATGGGAATCGCAATTGGATGGCACAACAGCGGCAGGTCGTCGGTTGGATTGATGGACAAGAGCGGGAGTCGAGCACGCAGAGTGTCGATATAAGAGGCCGTTTCAGCGCCATCGGAGTCGTATTGGGCATCGATGTAGACGCAGAAGTCAATCTTCTTGTGAGGTGCGTGGAGGGTTCGATATTCCTTGATGATGGAGGCGGTGGAACTAAGTACGAGACGTCAGCCGGAGCAGTCTGGGAACATGGAAGAATATCCCGTTTCTAGACTCACCAGGTAGTAACTTTGATCAGACGCTTAAACACGCTTCCAATAATGCGCGGGCGCAGTGCCAAAGACAGAAGCGGGAAGTGAACTTCATTGTTCCACGCTGGCTCGGAGCGGTCCAAACGGAGGCAGTCGGCAGCGCACTCAAGAAGGTAGAGGACGTTCTCGGGCGACGGTGTAGGTCCCAGATCGTCACGCGATGATGAGAAATAAAACTCCGGGTCCGACTGTAAGACTTCTAGGTCAGGATGGAGCAGGCCTCCAGCCGAGAGGGAGTCCTTTGCCGATGTACCAAGAATCCCCCGACCACGAGCACACTGCATCAGCTTGGTGCGAATGGCAACGAGCAACGGCGGGAGCAGCGAGGGATCGGACATGGCGCGAATCTGGACGCCGTAATCGGACAAGGCCATGGTGGCCAGGTGTTTGCGTGGCGACGAGGCTCCCGAGAGCCCGCTTTTGCTGGAGCGCGTTGCAGAGGAGAGGGACGAGGCATCGCTGGGGATATGACGGCGTCGAGGAAGACGAGGTGTTTGTTCGTGTTCGTTTTCTGCAGGCTCATTATCGTCGTCGTCGTCATCGTCGATGGTATCGTTGTCGCTTTTATCTCTTCCATCCCCATCCCTTGTCGAGGGAAGTGTTGTAGGCGTGCCGGGTCCCGTCTTCCTCTTCTTTGCGGAAAGCATTTCGAAGCTGGGATAGTTGCCTCGACCGTCGTGGGACGTCAGAGAGTCGGGAGGCGGCGTCGGATGCGCAAGGCGATGTGCTGAAGATGGTCGACTGTATTTGCGCTTTCGCTTGCAGTCCCTTTGTTTTTGAGGTAAGGGCGGCAGTTCGGGAGACCAGTCAGGCGCGTTCTCAACGTCTCGCAGCCACGAAACAATGTCTGGAGGCATGTCGATGAGGTGACTTGGTGGGGATGCGCAGTGTTGCCTGGCATTTGGAGATTGGGCGGGCGTCGCGGACGTCGTGATAATGGTCTGCTGGTGTTGAAGCGATGACGATATGTTGACTGGCGCAAGACTGTGTGGTGTGTGGCTGTTGGCTAGGCAACGCGCCACCCACTTGCGCCACAATACCTCATCTACCCCACGTTCACCTCGATGAATGCATCCAACATCGGATAATGTCAAGAATAACTCTCCAGCTGTATTATATTATCCCGAGCAATTCTTTAATTTCTCTTCCGAGCTTTGAAGACCCTATGAACCTTTGCCAGTCGAGGACTTTGCCAAACTGAAATGCTTGGCCTAAGGTGGAGACACTGAGGAGTGCAATTCTATCATGGAACATTCCGACGTATTTGCGATCAAATTCCACTTTGACAAATGCACGCTTCAATTAGTAATGAACAAGCTTGGTCATTTATGATGTCATAGCAAGCCTGATGTTCCCTCTGATAAAACCTCCGCCATCTCTTCGGCAGTTGAAAGACGCCCTCGGCAAGTTCGTATAAAAGCTCACCCCGCACAATTGCATCACATTCACGGCAAACACCAAAACCCTCATCAAGAGACTCTCGCAACAATGACGACCGGTGTGTTTCGCTACATCGATCCCGCCAGCCTCAACAGCGTCGGCTATCAGGCTTGGACCAAGGTCGACGCCGATGTGAGTTCCTATCAACGGACCGAGCGCCGCCGCTCCGTTGCCGATCTCCGCACCTCCGTCCTCGACTTTGGCACCGACGTTTCCGGTTTCGCCGTCTACAACGCCCCAGCGAAGGAGAAGACCTTTACTGATGATGCAGCTGTGCGGACCGGCTACTACTCGGAGGTCGAAGCTTTGGTCCGGTCCAAGCTGCCGGGAGTGAAGAAGGTCGTCATCTTTGATCATACCATCCGTCGACGCGAACCGTCCTCGCCGCGCCAGCCCGTGCAGCAGGTCCACGTAGACCAGACGCCTCGCGCGGCGGAGATGCGCGTGAGGCGCCATCTTCCTGCAGATGAAGCCGAGGAGCTACTCAAGGGTCGATACCAAATCATCAATGTGTGGCGGCCCATCGGGCACCCTGCAACGGATTTTCCGCTTGCGGTCATTGATTGGCGGTCGACGGTGCCACAGGACCTGGTCAAGGTGGATTTGCTATACCCCAAGCGGGCAGATGAGGCAGACGATGATGACCGGGGAAAGGAGGCGCTCCCTGACCCCGAATCTGTACGGTCGACGGAAGGTTATGAGGCCAAAGGTTAGTTGAACGCAGGTTTCGATATTAGGGCTCGCATCTAACCTCCCATTGTAGGCGAGTTGTGGGCTATTGCGCCGAATGAGCAACACAAGTTCTACTACGCCAAGGACATGACACCTGAAGAGGCCATGTTTATCAAGTGCTTTGACTCGAGGAGCCAGGGGCAACCAAAGGGCAAGGAAGGGATCGCCGCACTCACACCACACACGGCGTTTATCGACCCTGCCACCCCGGCAGATGCAAAAGGTCGTCAGAGTATTGAAGTGAGATGCTTGGTGTTTTACGAATGAATCACGAAGTAGCATTATGCTGCTCTAGCGCCATAGGCCTGACTCAGCGTTATTTTGCCAGAAACAAACTCTCCGCCTTCGAATTTAACTCTGGCCATTGCTGCTGTCTGTTTTCAGCTTTTCGAGGGTCTCCCTGTATACTGTGGCGTTCAATGACATTTTCGAGGTTGGTCCTGCTGATAATGGTATCGGGATGCGTTTCTCCCAAGTAATGCCCTCGCAGCGCAACCGTCTGTCTCAGCATTTGCTCGGCCTCATCGTGACTGTGGCTGTTGGCTGAGCTGAAGTAGCCGTTGGTGGCTCCTCTGTGGTTGATAACTCCTCTGAGGTTCTACTGCTTGCTATGCAGTCTGCACGGTGACTTCGGCGACGACGAAAACTGGCAATTCGCACTCTCACCCGTATAACCTATCTAATTGAACCTACTCTAGTGCGTCTTAAATGCGCATACACGAGCTCCAGATGTACCGACAGTTTTGAGCTGTTGTGCGGAAGAGTCTCCGGAGAGAAAAGAAAAGCTCAATCCACAGGCAGCGACCAACCAACAAGGCGCAGAGTACAGCCTGGATGACCCCTGCGGCCTGCAATCTGTTATTCGTCAAGCTCGCGGTTAGAACGTAACTAGATGAACACTTTGGATCGGCGAAGTGACTCATCTACAGTCCCCGAAGTCCAGCCAACATGAGCCAACAAGCTTTCCAAGGTAATGAAGCAGCAGCTATGGAGTGGAGCGTAAGTACTCTTGTTCTGGGATCCGAAACGGCGGTTGGCAATCGCATATTCTATATCGCTACTCGAAAATTACAGACACATGCTGCCACGCAGCATTCAAATTCCCTTTTTTCCCCTCCTAGCAACTTCTCGCTTTCACGCACAGCTTTCAGCATGGCTACCGCTAACGACCACCCTCTCTGCACAATCTGCGGTGGAAGAATTACCTTCCACTCTGATGTAGTGCGCAATGTGAGTGGCCCGGCCGTTTGGGATCCTTACGATTGGTGCGCAAACGGCATCGCTCTTGAAGGCCCGCGTTTGTCAGTCAGCAGCAACAATTATCTAGGTTCAGGTCATGTCCCAGCTGAGTCTATCACCCGAACTACTGCCCAATCTGACGGCCACCGCATTGGGGACCTGGAGCTACTACCCAGTGGACAGATTATCACACCACAGGACCGGCATTGGCCCGACGAAGACAACAACTATGACCCCACTGCCGGCCGGCGTTGGTGTTTTGGTATACATGATGTCTGCGATGAGATTGCTACTCGAGTGATGCATACATCGTCAACATCTCACATCAGATCTATCGGCCATCTCTGGATCACACTTGATCGACGATGCGAAATGAGTCGTGAAAAGACAAGCCTTCTCCAGGTCTTTCAGGCGAGATACCTCCCACTTATCCCTGAGAAGAAACCGGGAGGGGCAATCAAATGGGGATTGGACGGTTATTATGTTGGTCATACTTTTTTTGAGCAACCAGGGGGTTGGGTATGTAGCCCTTAGAGCTAGCTTCTCGGGTGCTAACTAAGTGACAGTGGGACGATGATCCATTACATCTTCCGAATCTGACTACCCATCTACTATCCAACTTGCAACAAACCAAAGCTACCACAGCTCCCTTCCCAAACTTCCAAACCGGATTTGACAAGTTACCCCAGGAGATCAAGGATCAAATCATATCTTTGCTTTTATGCGGGCCTATGGCCTTGGATTGCACTTATTTGATCCCACAGTCTTTCTGGATGCAGATCCTTCTTCAGATACCGTATTTGTGGGACCTTGATAAAGACATGACAAAAAGAACATCACTATCTGCAGACTTGGACGGCAAAGAGTGGGACTGGGAGAGGATTACTCGGCAGGTTATGACTTGTCCAACAATTGCCATCAAAGAAGGGTGGCCGTGGATATCATGGAACTATAAGGATGTTGGGCTAGATGTTCCCGCTGGGTTTACTAACCGGCGCCGGATCTGGCAGATTATTGAAGACATGGATCCTAAGGAACTAGAAAGCTGGCCAGACAAAGATGTCATTCTTGATGAGTCATTCAGGAGTGATATGGGAAATGTGGATGGAATTGAAGATTCTGGCTTCACTGAATTTGATCAATTTCCACCTCTGGTTTGGGGTGAAAACGTTTCGTGGTAGGCACAGGATACAGGTTCAAACCTTCAATTAACTCACTCGCCTTTCGTTCTAGTGATGCAATGCACAGGCTTGAAGTATGGCGTCATCTCACCGATCACTGTCTAACACATGTTTCGGAGACGAGAAAAGTGAAAGAACAAGTGATCGTTGGTGCGATGACTATAGCATGCAATTCAAAGACAGAGATACCATGATGATCTCTTAATAGTAGGTTTGAAAGATTAAATAAGCTGTCGACAAAAGCTTCCGCCTGGAATCCTTGAGTCTCAAGAGTCGTGTAGAGCCAAGCAGAGGAGTCTCAACTTTGAGAGTGATTCCGCATGTTCACGACCACCAAGATAAAAACGGATCTTTGGGCTGGATATGAGGAAAATACGACTTGTAAGGTATGGAAAATGCTTCGTCAGTTAATTGAGCGAAAGGCGTAGAGGTTTCTGAAGGTCTTCGAGAACTACCTGCTGTATGTAGGGAAATCAGTGGCATTGATAGATATATACTCCTGGAGCAAATTGATTTCAGTCGCTCAAAAATTGGCATTCCATTGTCAACGTTTTACAAGGGTGGGTTGAAGAGAATCGAAGTTTGCTGAAACTCCCCATCGTTAAATACAGGACAAACTTCAGCTAGAATACCCTCCTACATGTAGTTCTCGCCAAATCTAGATGCGTGAAGTATATGCCCGTTGTTGCCCTTCCGTTCTATATTGGTTCCAGCCGCAAGAAGCTGCTGCAGCATTACCTCATGGCCGCCAGTCGGGTGACGATGGCAGATTGGGAAGATGTTTGCCGAGCAAAAGAATTTCATCGATGGACCAAGGGCTGTGTCAGACCAGAATAGAGTACTTCAAGGATTCTGAGACGAGCTATATTGAGGGTAGCCATCAGTCTCTTGTATCTGATATTTGGAGGGATAACTTAATGTCCCTTTTGACCTCTTGCTCTCACCACACATATCCCTCATACTCCCAAAACGTCTCGAATCCCAGTTGTTCATAGAAGCCCCGAATCGCAACCGAATCAATGAAAACGCCCTCAATACCCCTCTCCCGCATGTTTTCTATCGCTTTCACCATCAATGCCAAGCCAACACCTTTACCTCTCGCGCTCTCATCCACACCAACGGCGGCAATTAGTCCTGTCTTCTCTTTCGATGGCAGCAAAGGTAAGAAAGTGTAGGTGTCGCTGATAAGAGCCGAGTGAGAACACATCAGTGTCCATCCGATCTGAGCGTTGGTTTCAGGATCGAAGGCCACCATTACTTCATGGTGTTGATTGTAGACGGCGAGGATTTCGTAGGCTTTGAACCACGTCTGAATGCCAGTCAGTATTGATTATTGGACAATGATCTAGGAATGGACTAACAAAATTTGCTCGTTGCTTGGTTACGCATTCTTCGTATAGTTCTGGCGACCATGGAGAGAATTTGAAATTCAACTTTGCGACTCGCTCGAGGATTTCAGGTGGCGCGACGGCGCTGCGGATGTCTCGGTAAAGATCCCGAAGTGTTGGTTCTGCGGATTTATGGAAACCTGCACATCATCAGCACTTCTGATCGGAAGATGTGGTAGATTAGTGCTATTACCTCGGTGAAGAAAGAAGTCTTTCACTTCTTGTGGGAAGTCTACCGGCATCTGGACCCAGAATCGCGGGATCCAAGATCCGATCGCCAAAGACTTTAGTTCTCTCTGTCCATTAGTACGAGCCAGCTTTCTCAACTCAGACTGTGCCTTTGTCAAAAAGGCAGTGCCGAGCCCTTTGCCTTGGTATTCCGGCAGGACACCAATGGCGGCTATTTTGCCGTGCTGTCCACCCTCCAGATAGGACAGACAGAATCCTTTCTCATGTATGTAATGTTGGCCCGGAAGTCGATGGAGAATCTTTTCCATTCGCTGTCGTTCAATCGGCCATTTTGGGAAGATGATATGCCACATATGCCATATTTTATCAAAGTCTTCGTCGGAGTCGCTGAAATGTTTGATGTCATGGTCGACCGGCGACGGCTCCGTCTTGTTTTCAGTCCGGTCAGTCATCTCAAAGAGTTACTCACTTTAGAGATGTTGAAGCAAGTTGGGGAATGCAAAAAAAGTCCCGGTTTGTTTCAAAAGAGCAACGCGTAGGCTCAGCTAAATATAAATGGAGTGTGTTAAAAAGACAGAGAGAACGAGGTTACGAGGGTGGCGTGGTGGTAGGCAAGTAGGTGAGCTGACGTGACGAGTCAGCACAGGGATGCTGGGACTACTAAGTGGGGCATTTCCGACGACCAGCTACTTCTAATTAGTCTACCTTCTCCAAGGTAAATGCTGGGGATAAGCCA
Organism: Neonectria neomacrospora; assembly: GCA_013756995.1. Classification (NCBI taxonomy): domain Eukaryota; kingdom Fungi; phylum Ascomycota; class Sordariomycetes; order Hypocreales; family Nectriaceae; genus Neonectria; species Neonectria neomacrospora. Next base: position 159,757 of record JABSTB010000146.1, read on the forward strand.
GTAGACGCATGAGTCGTCACGGGTGGCATTGTAGTCTGCAAGGGTCTCCTGCGGCTTTTCCATGTCCAGTCGAATTTCTTATCAAAATCCAGCACTGGAATGTTGCAGGCTCGAGTAGTACGACCTCGCTGTTGACGCCGATAAAATACCTAAGAAATTCATCTGTATAAGTGATTTGATGACTCTTGGAGCATCGAGCCCGAGCTTCCAGGCAGCCTTCAAAGTGGTTATTTTCAATGATACTTTCGTGGAGAAATGCTAGCTCGTTTTATGCACACGCTGCAAAGAGACAAAGAATGGCCCGGCCCCCGACCAGTGACTTGAATAATATTTGCGTATCTACTAGCATGGTGTATGTACAAAGCGATATAGCCAACGTTAACACTCTGCATTTTGATAAAAATGGTGTGCCTTATCACGTCTTTGGTTGTATTGGCGTCTTTGCCGACTTAGGTTGAGCAAGTGGCAACGCTGGGAACATTCTGGCAGCTGGCGTAGTCCTTGCCACCGGTGACCTTGACGTTGGACCAGGTCCAGTCGGAGCAACCGGTACTACCGCAGACAATGGCAATGTTTGTGCCGCTGGAGGCTACAGCACCTTCGCCAGAGATGTTCTTGAGGGTGAGGTCGGTGATGGGCACGCCACTGGTAGGGTCACCCTTGAGGTCACCGCCATCGTAGTTCTGCTCAATCAGGATACCGTACCTGGGATTCATTATCAGTACAGTGTTTTCCTGTAAGAAAGAGGTGCCACCCTCGACTTACTTGGTGATGCCCGACATTGTGATGCCAGAGTAAGTGACGCCAGTGACGGAACCAGTGGCGCCCTCGATGGTCTTGACACGGATAGCTGTAGAGAATTAGTCATTTTCTCCATTCGACCCCCGTGAGGATTTCAAGCGTACCTTGGACGGAGTTCTTGACCTGAGTGTTCTCAAAGTTGACGGTGTCGACCACGTTGTTGTCTCGGTTACCGACACTTCCGATGGAGAGACCGTGGCCGCCCGAGCAGATACCTCCGCTGAAGGTGATGTCCTAGTCTCCGGTCAGTACGTTCGAGTAGCTTTGCACTTGTCATGGTCTGAGGTTACATTTCCAGAGTTTATAGCAACGCAGTCATCCTGATTGTAGACCTTAGCACCAGTAATGGTAACGCCGCTACTGTCACCAATATCGAAGCCGTCGGTGTTGTGACCGCCCCCAGAGTCACCATCAGCATCATCGATGGTCATGTCCGTAATGGTCAAACCATCGACGCCGTTGATGCTAACAGCCTGCACGGGCGTGTTCTTGATGTAAAGGTTCTTGATGGTCGAGTCTGTCAGATCATGGGCCGAGAAGAACTTGGGCTTCGTCTTGCCGCCGTTTCCTCCCTTGCCGTCCCACCAACGGGCACCGTCAGCGTTAAGGACGGCGCCATCGGCACCCTCAACGGTGATGTCCGTTCCGGAGATATAGAGGAGGGGGCCCGTCCACTCCTCGTAGCCCCAGGTAGTCTCACCCTCAAAAATAACCTGGAAAACTAGTCAGTCGAAGGAACAGAGGGCGTAACACTACAACTCACGTGGGCGCCATCGGTGAGCTTGCGGAGGTCAAGAGTCTCGCCCGATGGAACAGCCACATCGGAGAGAACGATAGTGGCGCAGGAAGCTTGAGACTTGCTAGCGCTAGAAGCACCGTTGGAGCCTGAAAAGGTGCAGGTCGTTGCGCGCTTTTCGAGATCAGGCGCCTGGGTGATAGCAGGGGCGGGTGGTGCGGCGATGGCGCTGCCAGCCAAGGCAGCTAGAAATAAAGCACTTCCTAACTTGGTCATGGTGAAAATAGATACACTTAGACGAGTGTCAATGATGAATGGATGACTGCTTTCCTTTGTCTGGCAAAAAGCGATGCTTTGTTGAGCTTCTCTTGTTTGAAGGGAGCTCATTCGAAGCCATATATGTTTTCCATTCATGTGCTCTCTTCCTTCGCAAACCATGCGTTCAACACCAAACCGCTCCTCTCTTTTCGTCGTTCTCGGGCCTTCATCTCCATCGAGAAGAGTACGTAGTCCCACTACACAGCAACGGGACTTGTTCCTCCTCCAATTATCTCAACTGTCAATGCTGCTACAATGGCCGGTGTAGAACAAAGTGATGCGCGCGGTTTCAGGAGCTTAAATTTTCCAGCCACTGCCTCCTTGCGGACCTTAAACAGACTTGCTCAAATGAAAGGTGTCGAGGCGGTCCCATCCCCATACAACCGGCACAAATTGCCGAATGATCCTGGTATGTCATGAGTTGGCAAGGGTCCACACAAGCCGGTTATCCGGAGTTGTATATCGAAAACTGGTATCTCCTTTCAGTCTTCAAAGTGCCAAAATCATTATGCCTAGTTAAGTCCTCGGCAATTGTATCAAAAACCCCGTCAGAGCGTTTCAAGGCTCCCGCGGAAATAAATCAGCCGTGAATTTCTCAAGCTACCAAAATCTCCGAATTTCCCACTCTTTTGTGGGAACCGAGACTTCGAACTCCCCCTGAAACGAGCTATCTCCGCATTCCACTAGGTCTTTTCCGTAATCTAGCATAAGCTAGCATAAGAATGCGTATGTTTCTCCACTGAAGTCGGACGAAAACAGTTATCCCTGTTGGCGGTGTAGCGATGAAATAAGCGCCATGCGATCGAAGTGCCGACGTTCCGAACAAGAAGGATGCGGCTCGGAACATTCGATTTAATTGGTGGCCTGAACCATGTCCAACGGGGGGTAATGCTCCATTAAGGAAACCAGCCTGAGTGTATCCAGAGCTATGGAATCAGTAGCCTTGATCTTGTTACACTTTGGTTCTCTTAGTCCTCGTCTGGTTTAAGCTGTAAAGACTCATCCATGCCGTATGTCCATGAGTAAATTTTATCATCGCCGTAGTTTAGCTCCATCGTGTTGTTCTTGCCACACCCGGTGTTTGGCCTGAAGCCATACACAGAGATCAGCGTGGCGGTTTGAAGCTTCGTCACACCCTCAGTCTGTAGCCTCGAGATGTCTCGCACCACGTCTTCCCACTTCCCTTCCTGCTGGTCAGGGTCAATGTTGCAGTACTCAATGCGCAAGTCTTCGAGTGTCCCGCCATGGCGTTCGAGGAAGGTCTTCAGCTTTTCTGGTACCATGTCTCCGCAACTAAACTCGATCCGACGGAGGCGCTTGTATGTAACGTTCTCCGGGATGGCCGCCACAGTGGACATGCCGTGTGCTTCAAAGACTAGCTCTTCTAGCTGCGGCATTGATGCAAGCAGCCTGCCGACATGCCCTTGCTCCAGGAATCCCTGCCCCTCCCAATACCTTCGCCCATGTCCATTGCTAATGACGAGACTTCGCAGCGACTTCATCCTAGGAAGCGCGTCTTTCAGTGCGCTGATGTCGGCATGGGCCAGGCGGTTTTCGTGGTGACCTTGGAACACGACCATGAACAATTCCCACAGCGCCTTATCGGGCCCAGGGGGCCACTCACGCCCGGGTTCATTGAAAACCTCATCGTTGGAGAAATATGGTCGCTTTCGATCAGGCCAGAGGTTGGCGGGAGAGGCGACAGCTTGATAAATGCGCCAATCGGAGAGTGACGGCGCCAGAGTTGTATCGTCAATAACGAGTTCTCGCACGCCGCTCATTAGGAGTGGATTGTTCACAACCAGTCGGAACACGTCGAGGTCGAGTTGATGGCATGAGAGATATAGAACAGGGTAGAGAAGCGGGGATGTATGATGGTGAAGCTGCCTACAGCTTGCGCGTAGTGCTTGGATGGCAGACCCAGACAGTTGTGTGAGAATCGCCGAGGTGATCTCCGGCGGAAGGTCGAGAATATTGGCCATGTTCGTGGAACTTAGCAATGGACGTTGCCAATGATTTTGCATGGACTTCATCATACACAGCGGATATTTGGGCCTGCTGTGTATTAGTACTCGGGGTAACGTTGGCCCGTTGTTAACGCATAACAAGCAGGGATCTGCCCTTTGGTTTCCTCAAGTCTACCCTGAAGCTTACCACTTCTTTTGTTCACGAAAAGGCATGGTATGAGAATGGAGTGTTAGTAACTCTAATGGTTGGGGCGATGGAGTCTGGCCTGGAGCTTTGGGAGCTTGAGAAGACAATGTATATTTAGTTAATTCCGGACTTGCTAAAACGCCTATCGGTCTCGGCATTTACCTTCTAACGGAACTTTGAATTGATGCATGCTACTCATACTTGGACTGAGCTTAGGCTTGTCTTTATTTTTCCTGAGGTTAGAGATATCATTTCCTAAGGATGACGACGGTGAGGTAGCCACGAGAGCCGAATGCGTCACCGGCTACAGTCAGCTCTCGTAAAGATTCGACCGAGCTTGCGAAACCAGGGGAGCCCAAGCATTAGTGTACCCATCTCTCTTCCTCTCGCATTGGGACTGGATCCTCGAAAACGTGTCACTAAGCGGTTGGCGCCTTACCAGCAGGGTTGTTGACTACTGCGGCGGGTAAGTCGAGTGGCACACTGCTTGCTTAGTGTTGCTTGAAGCGAGAGTTTATAATGCTGACGTGACGCAGGTCCGAAGCAGGCTTTCCCCTAGTCTCGCAGCCTATCCGCCTCGGCAAAGGAATCCTTCCGTATCTTGTCGAGCCTCGACCCATGGGCTAGTGCCGTAATTTTAGAGCTCTATTATCGTATTTGCTGCTAAGAAGGGTCTTTTGCTGGAAAACTGCACGTCTCGTCTAGTAGGCGCAGGCAGCTCGTAATCGATGACGACTAGTCTACGTACGATTGGCATGCGCAGGGCACATGTAACCGAGGTTGAAGCACCACTTCTTTTTCATCCCAGACTTTCTGGCTACAAGAGTGCCTCGTACATAAGCTAAAAACGTCAAGTATCCTGAACTATATAATCTGTCTAGCTGCATTTCTTCACGCCAATACAGCAGTAGTTCTCTCGAGTATTGGTCTGTATTGAAAGTTGCCTCAAAGCACTTTATTACTGAGCGACTCTCACAGGGCTTCAGGTTTCTGCTCTACAGAAGAACTATATCAGCTTGGGCCATGGATTATCCTAATCCTCTGAATCTCCAACTTGATGCTGGCTCGGACAGCGTGACAGACACAGAACTGGAAGTTTTCCCAATTCTTACCTCCTACCTCTCGGCAACATCACAACCTACCGCGTCAGAAGCCGCAGTGCAAATCAATAGCCTTTTCCCGCCCCATCGCAAAAATGGTGAGGCAATCAAATCACCTGAAGGTTTCCTTGCCGCCTTCTGGGACCTCATGTTTCGCGTCGCTATTCAGCTTGACTACCAGACTCAGCCAATGCGCAAGTTTGTTGCTCTGATAAAAGCTCTTCGTGACTTGCCAAATACTACGACCTTGGAGGATGGCCGAAGGTTGTGGCAGGATTTACCGGACTTGGGACTTTTCCTTACTGAAAGATGGCATCGTAAGTAGACACTTTCGATCCCCCTGATCTTTACATTCTTCAACAGCGTGGAGAATGAGCTGACGCGTTACGTAGAAGCGGGCATTCTAAGCCATAACATTACGCCTGAAACTAATCGGCGCTGGAAGAACTTGAATGGCCTGGCCGCCTATCTCACTAACGAAGGTCTATATGGGGGTCGATATCGCGCATTGGAAAGCATTGGATTGGGTATTGAAAACAGTAGCGGGAACGAAGCTCAAAAGATTGTCGAGTGCTTTGCACCAGCGGCGGCTATTTGGTTCATTCTTTCATCGCAGCAGATCTATGATGCATGCAAAGAGAATGCGCTTCAAGATTCGGGTAGTAAAGGGAAACTATGGAAAGGAAAATCAGGGTACAGTTTGGAGCGTTGGGGTTTTTGGCGATCAAGACTTGTCGAGTTGAGAAACAACCCTTTGACGGACGACGAGCTAAGGGGGGCTTACTTAGCAGCCGAGGCTGCCATGGATGGAGTGACGGAGTAGTTCAACTCGCAACTGGCGATACATCTTCGAGGTGCATCTCTCTTGGATATAACACCAACCAAAGCAGACCTACACGAGCCCAATACATTTGAACGATCCATCTATTACAACTCAAACTAAATGAACGATTCAGAATATAACACTAAGGCTCTATGATGAATGTCATGTCAGAGGAACGTCTCGGGAAACGGACATCAAGTATAGTAGGAACCTAGGAATAGAAGAACTAAGTATGAGTGAACCACTTAGGTAGAATCTCTCGCGGAAGCTAAGAAACAATTCATCTTGGGTCACTTCTGGAGTGCGAGTTGTGATCTATAGATCCTTACTGGGATCCAAATTGTGTCATTGGAGAGAACAAGGCAAGCTCATTACCATATGCCTAGATCGGATTTCTCAATCGACAGTAACCGGCCTCTATCGTTGTTTTCTGATCCTATAATGTCGTCTCATGACGGAAAATTAATTAGCAACGCCTACACGCGCCCCTGGTTTATGGCGAACAGAAAGCTTTGATTAGCAAAGATGATGTGTTAAGGCTGATGGCGGCATTTCTCTCTTCCTTTTTTTTCTCTTGCCCCTCTCCTTGACGCTTGGCTCGACTTACGAGATAGTGGAGAAGCACAGCCCGGCCCAAGGTAAGTGGTAGACCTCAGGCCATACGGCAGTAGGTATGAAAATTTCAAGCGGCCGACCAAATGAAACACAGGATACCAAAACAACCAATACATAACAGCCACTTAAGCTCTACCTACTTCGACGGATGAAGATCCTTGCTTGAGATCTCCCGGTTAGTATTAGAGCCTCGGGTAAGGGCCGAGATCATGCATCGTATACCGGACCCATATTATGCAGGAGAAAAAGGTCCCTAAGGCCTCCCGAAAGCGAGCCAGGAATCGGCTCCTCGGCTCGTAAGTTCACTCGTGTAGTATATACGAACGATGCACATGAGTTCAAGCTAAGGAACAAATCGTACAGTGGACCAAGCTTTCCACCGTTTCTTCCGAGTTATCCATACGCGGCAGGGGTAATCTATTCCTTGAAGACGTAGTCACGTCTGTTGTTTTCCTGCCAGGGTCTCCAAGGAAAGAAAGTAGGTATCATTGTGCTCATTATACTACATCCATACGAGCCTTTTGGCCTCTTTTTCGAGGCTTGGTTTTCTGCTGCGACTGTTGAGTTGTTTGTTGGAGTATTGCAAACTGGGTTGAAGTTTAGTTTTCGGCTCTGAGACTCGAGAAGTATTGAGAGAGCAATCCAGACGCTACAAATCACGGTACTTCGACGTTAATTTGACCCCCGGCCGATCATTGACCTCTAAAGCTCTAATCATGATCTCTGTCTTTGTGTCTAAGTTTGACGCTAATGTACAGAGGAGGAATTAATATGGCCTCTACTTCGTATTACCCTTGAAAGGAGCCTTCCGTTTTTAGGAAGTTGAGATAATGCTCCAATACTACCATTAGTATGTTTACATGTGAAATCAATCAGCTGTGCTACATCTATAAAATGTATTACTTCCTCCCCTTGGAGTTGTTCCCAGTAGTATTTCCCATTCCTCATCATTCTCAACACAACTATAAAATACTCCAATCGAGATGCTCGTCTCTCAGTGTTTGGGCTTTGCCCTCCTCATCGCAGGCCAAGGCCTTGGAGCTGCTGTGCCTTCAGACCCTGCCTCGGACCTTGGAATGCCCGCCGTAAGTGAGAGTTGCTATTGGTTTCACCTCCCCTCTATACTATAAAACTATTGACGCTGACATATTTTCCCAGAGAGTGACTTGTCACGTTCAAACCGGCACTTTCATATTTTCAGTATCCGAGGCCCGAGAGGAGTACAACCGCGTGAAGGGTCTGTACAACACAGGGACCAAGACCTACCCGACCAAGAGCGGGTATCCCCATGAGTTCAGCAATTTCGGTGGCATTGTGTTCGACGACACAGCTTGTAATTCGAAGCGGAGCCCCGTGAAGATTTTCGAGTTCCCCATCTATCAGCGTGCATCAGAGGGCCATCAAGCTTCCCATTACGACGCCAATAAGAAGAAGGATGAGCAGCCTGGGCCAGGCGAATGTCGTGTTGTCTTCACTGCGGAAAACGGTCATCTATGTGGCGTCATGTGCCACAAGAGCATGACTCCAGGCGGTGATCAAGGATTTATCAAGTGCACTGCCTAACTTGGTTACCATCGCAAAGGCTCGGGACAGCTCTTAATGCTCTGAAATTGGCTGGGAAATTTCAGAACGAGGCAGATAGCTGTCACGGCCCAGGTTGAGACCGAGCAGTCACAACCGGCAGAATCATCCCAGTACCCATTATTTACTTCTTACCACTACGATCAGACATATGCACGACGAACCGACCTCGTTCAACACGGTTCGACATCAATCAACATATACACGTCGAACGGCCTCTATTCGACACAACTCGACATCGTTCAGCTATAGCATTCACCGTAGCATATATAAACACTCACTTAGCATATTAGAACGGAGCCGTAAGCTCTATAGCTATAAATACACTTGGTTACGCAAAACTACCCTTTGCACATTACGAGACTGTGATCTACATTGCTCACTACGACGTCCTAATCCACTCGATCATTCACTCTCACGCCTTGAACCCACCCTATACCCCTAGGTTAGACCCGACTGTCACATCTGGTGCACTTTTTACGTTCAATTGCCGGTAGTTTACACTGGTGAGGTTCTTTCCACTTCATCTTTCTTCGAAGTATTTCTGTGTAGTTGAGTCCGACCTTGTCATAAGGCTCAGTGAGCTTAGTATGTATGGACAACTACCGCTGCTACTATCACTGCGCTGAGGCTAGTTTATATGCTTCCTAAGGCAAGGGGCACAATCTCCCAAGATGAGTGTCTGAGACTTGATGCAAATACTGGACGTATACTAAGAAATTGACACTAAGTACAACAGATACATAAAAGACCTAGAAGTATGATCCTTCAACCAAGAAACCAACAGTGAACTGTGTAATGTTAGTGAGCCTTTCTTATTAACTGGTTGGAAAAGGCGGAGGTTTCTTACCTTGACATGCTGAAGAATATGCGGGAAGCTCAGAGTAGAAATAGTGTCCTGAGCCGAGTGGATGTAAGGGCTTGAGTCTGCCATGTTCTCGTCACAAACATAGGCGGCAGGGAAACCGGCCGAGTTAGCAGATGCGCTGTATCCCAAATAGTTAGCTACAGGAGATTTCAGCCGAAAATTGGCAATATAATGAGGAATAACTCACTGGTCGCTGCAGCCATATCCACAGACATCTGTCGAAAGCTCCAGGTCGGTGTAAACTGGAACCAGCTTCATCGCGAAGTTTGTCAATGCTGTATCAACGTAGTCCGTATAGACAGCAATGACATTATTCGGCGAGTACCCAGTCATATCCTGGTTCATAACGGCAAGAACATCAACGCCGGATGTTGCGTAGGCTTGCATGATGTCTCGACTGCCAAGAAGGCCACCCTCTTCACCACTGTAGAAGTGAAATTCGAGGGTGTTCTTGGGCGAGTATCCTGCATCAGCAAGGATGCGCAAGGATTCGAGGATCACTACTACTCCCTGTGGGATGCATTAGCTGCGTATTAACAGGCCTGACAACTTGGCTTTACGGCGACAGAAGAGTTCCTAGAAGGAAATGGTGTAGCTTACAGAGGCATTGTCGTCAGCCCCGGGCGCGCGTCCGCTCGTCGTACTACCGACGCTATCGTAGTGAGCACTGACAATGACTACGCTGCTTGAAGTTCCTGGGATCTTGGCAATCACACTAGGCTGGTTGTAGCTGTGTGTATAGCGTGTGACCTTGATGTCTGGGTTGGACGCAGAAACGTTGACGACGGTCTCGTACATCCAAGTGGCGCTCGAGGAGGCATATGATCCCCGGTAGTAGCGATTGTAGAAAGCTGCCAGGGCGTTCGCCCAGGTGCTGAGATTAGATTGGCGAGCCTGCGCAATCAAAGGGTTTGCTTCGGACTGATGCGAAGGAGTCGAAGGGATTGCCTGCACCGTTACTAAGTCGCTCGCTACGCTGTTAAGGCGAAGGTCCTCGAGCTCCTGGATTTAGTCTTTGTCAGTTACTAAATCCTCAATGCTAGAGACGGCTGCTCGAAGGCCAATTGGACATGGATGACCGTACCTGCGTGTCGGTAACGTCCACAAAGCCTATTTTCTTGGAGATCAACTTGTCAAACTTTTCCTGCTCGGTCAACCAAACGCCCGGGTCCTCGTCACTCGTTTTGACAAGACGGAGGCCGTTGTCGCGATTTTTTAATGTGCCGCCGCGAGCCGAGAGAGTCTCCGGATGCGACTCAATAGCCCTAGCAATCGCAAAGCTAACGCCTGAGAGAAGCGTGGCGACAGTCTCAAGCTTGACCATGACAAAGGTGAAGAAGTGATGGTTAAGAAGTTTCCAAGATAAATTATGCAAAAATGGAGAGCCAGATCAAGACTTCACACGTCTATAAAAGGGAAGGAATACTATGTTGTGGTGTTTTGGATAGTTATTATATATTGAACTATGTCGCCTGTCATCAATTTAAGCTCCTGCTAATCTGGGACTCGGTGGCTTCATTTTCGCATATCTCGTTACCTTTAGGCAGGTGGCATTGACCTGGTTGCATTTAAAGTGGGCGGAATAGTAGTAATATGATAAGAGGACTACTCTCTCCTTCTCAAAGAGGCAGTTCCGTGGTGCTATGTCTTGGCATTCCTTTTAAGCTTTGCAATCAAGGAGACCGCACCGCTAATGGACTGTATTGCGTTTAGAGCTGGTTCTCTTCCAATAGTAGTCAAGAGCACAAATCGCAACCATGCGATAAGCTAAAGGGTGAGTCGCAACACAGGAGATACTGTATAACCCGCCGGGATATTAATTCTCCACGTGGCGATCAACACTCTTCACACCGTTTCACCTTTGTGGGCGCAAAACTGTGGTCAGTGCAGATTGCAGGGTTGGGTGCTACGTCGTTGACGGAAATCAGGACCCGGCCTCAATAGTAATCCCATTGCAATGTTTAGTATGACGCTATTGAGGAAAGCTTTGGCATAGACTAATGAGTCAGGGGCTAGAGTGAGCTTGGTTTCTTACAGTGGTAGCACACGTTGTTAGATCTTTCTGACATAGATACCGAGCGGCTAAGGGGCAGATCTACTCAAAGTGAAGGAGGGAGTCTTTTGGCGAGATATTTAAAGACACCCACGAAAGCACCAATGAACTTCTGGCGAAATATGAAATATCATTAGCGACTAAGTAGTTGATTTATCATAATTATTGAAAAATAACGCAGTTGTACGAGACTTGGCGATTGGAATTTTACTCAAACAGTTGCTGTATTCTGTGAGCACTGTCCAACTCTTGATGTCAAACAAGATCAGCTTTGTTCATGTCTATACCGACTGTGCTCTAGCAATTTCTTTAGAGCTGAGTGTCTTTTAGTTTGAGTGCCAACACCCAGGATACAAGGGATGTTAGCAGCGACATATCTAATATTGCTTGAGTTAGCCGAACCTTGAAACAGTAAGGTCTTGTACTAACAGTACGTGTTTCTGAGTCCCGAAGTATAGCATTCGATAACAATTTGACGGAGCTCTCCCTGAAGGATATTTATATACCCTGTGTCGGAGAGTGCTTTTGCAATGATCTAAATGGCCAAGGAAATCAGTCTTATCCTGGTTCGAAGTGAAAGCAAATCATCTGACCTCTGATTTTTCCGGTCCGTGAACCCGTTGTTCTAGGCCTTTCCGAAATGTGCTGACCAGGATGGCGTTGGTGATAGTGATGCTGCTGACCATGCCTATGTTCATAAAGAGAAAGAAGCCGCCTGTGGCCACACTGACGTCGCTTGCATCAAGGACCGCGGCCATACTGACAAAGATGGCAGCTTGAAGCATTCCTGTACCAAAACCACTCGGAAAGATGTACCAGGCTTCCCAGTTGTTTGTCGAGCCATTCCAGAACAGGATAACCAGGATGTAACCGAGAGAAGCGATCAGACTAGAAACTTGAGTAACAGGTTTGAATCGGCCAGTCTTACTGATAAACCCCCCGGCCAGAAGCCCGCCCAGCGCGTTGCCAACTACAGCCGGGACTAAATGGGCACCGGCCGTAGTTGCTGAAGCCTGACTCGTGATTTGGAAATAAAGAGGCACGCTGAACATTAAGCAACATTGGGCAAATATTTGCAACGTGCTGACGAAGTAGCTGACGAGAACGTTTGGTTGTCGAAGGATGCTGAAGGGGAAGATCGGCTCCCTTGCCACATACAGTTCAGTAAAAACAAATCCAGTGAAGGCGCTCGTAGTCAAACCAACGAGGAGCCACGGGGTCCATGACAACCATTGCAATCCTTGACCGCCCTGGCGAAGCAATAGGACTCCGCAGACAACAGATGTAGAAAGTAGGACTGAACCAAGATGGTCGATGCGGCTAAGTTCGTGTCGGGCACTGTTGGTCTTTGTAGAGGTAGCTGTGTTATTATTCTGGCGCTCGAATGTAAATATCAAAACAATCAGAACAGCCATGGCGAAGGTTATGAAACCTTGGATGATAAACATCCTGCGTATGAAATTAGTACATTTCTGGAGCTTCTTCTTGTTGCAGGCTTTTTTAAATGTATGCGTACCATCTCCATCCGATAGCATCTGTCAACCATCCGCCAATTGGTCCCCCAAGGCTTCGTCCTAGGGTCATGGATATGTTGACGTAGCTTCTCCATGAAGCAATTTGTCTCTTAGGAACCAGATCTGTGAAGGGAAGAAAGCTTGTCAGTAACTCGAGAAAGTCTTAATCGGGTGAAAGAAGTGAAATACCCGTGATGACGATTGATGCCATAGTCATCAGTCCAGCTCCCCCAATGCCACTTACAACGCGGCCACCAACTACATGCCACACAGTCATACCAACACCACTGTGCAGGTTCGTTGTGTCAACCATATGAACACAATCTTTATCGACGTGTGACTCACTCACGATATTAAACAGCCAACTGCAAAAAAGCCATAGGAGACTAACAACAGGGGTTTTCGCCCATAGATGTCACTCAATTTGCCGTACTAAGATCAAATCAAACTGTTAGCTAGAATCTCTGGGCTTTTCGCCAGGGTTTCTTAGAGAGCCTGTTTCATACCATTGGCTGCGCGGCGCAGACTCCCATGGAATAACTGGTTGTCAGCCAATCCACATGGCGCAAGTCATGAAAAGTTGACATGATTTGCCCGCCCGAAGCGAGCATCATAGATCCGTCGGCGTTAGAAATAAATTCTCCTGAATATCCAAAAGAATTAGCACCGCATTTCATCTCTATAGAGGTTACCACAGGCTCTTACCGATAAGTAGCATGCTTATAATGGCATAAAGGAGACGTGGCACTTCCCTCTGCGATTCGGGACCTTCATGTACAAGTATTTGAGGAAGGAGGGGTGCTTCAACATCTGCATCTTGGTTGACCGTGCTCAAGTTGGAGTTTGCTGAGTTTGAATGACGAGAGAATCGTGACGAAGTTTGTCGCTGTTCATTCATGTTGTCACACTGGGAGCAAAAGTTTGCCTTGTGTTCAGGAGGGGGGTGTGAAGTACACTTCTCACCGGCGTTTTGAAGCAGATGGTCTTATTTGGCTGGTGTTTGGGTGGCAGCAAGGGAAAACAGTGCTCAGAAACAACTGAGTTTCTTTTAAAGGACTCTCTTAATCAGTACTAAGCTTATAGACAGGGGAGCTGATGAAGGGATGGGGAATTGGATCCCCACTCTGGCGCCATTGTTGCGGGTCAACCGCCGGACGCCGTCGGAAATCGCAGGCCCTTAGCAACAGCTCATTATTCACAAGCCCTTGTGGTCACCGGAGTCAAACCCGTGTATCTCCGGCAGCATTACGGAGTAGTTTGATCGATGCCATTACATTCATGTGCTGTAAACGAAGACTCTGGGGCCATAAAACTCACGGGCTCTCGCAATTGTGAGACATCTTTTACTGGTTTATCCAATCTGGCGTCTAGGTTTCATTCCCGAAAGAAATCGCACACATGTGCTTCCTATCATTGTTGTCAGCCACTGTGGCGCTATTGCATCTGTCAAATGGCTTTGACCAACTGCCCCTGAGGCCACCTGCACCCGATCCCGCACCGCGACCTCTCCCTAACATCGTGTTTATCTTGACCGACGACCAAGACCTTCACCTAGGCTCCCTTGATTATCAGCCTCTGCTCAAGAAGCACTTGAGCGATCATGGAACCTCATTCTCCAACCACTATTGTACTGTTGCTCTCTGCTGCCCCTCCCGGGTTAGTCTGTGGACCGGCAAGGCTGCTCACAATACCAACATTACTGACGTTAGCTCACCCTATGGCGGGTACCGCAAGTTCGTCAGTCAAGGCCTCAATGAAAACTATCTCCCAGTTTAGCTACAAAATGCTGGATACAACACCTATTATACGGGAAAACTACTAAATGAGCATACCGTTGATAACTACGACAACCCCTTTCCCAAAGGGTTCAGTGGATTGGTGCGTTGACAATGCAATTATCTTGCTCTTTAAATGCTCACTCTCTAAAATAATCCAAATTTATAGGACTTTCTTCTAGACCCTTCTACCTATCAGTACTTGAACAGTAGCTTCCAACGAAACCACGACCCTCCAACCTACCATCCTGGCAAATACTCCACAGACCTGATAGCACAAAAGGCATATAGGTTTCTAGAAGACGCGGTAATGGACAGCAAACCATTCTTCCTAGGCATTGCTCCTCCGGCATGTCACAGCAACGTCGAAATGGAGGGTGAGGGAAAGGCCGAACTTCGATTCACAGCCTCTATTCCAGCAGCAAGACACCAGGATTTATTCAAGGACATTAGTGTTCCACGTACCCAGAACTTCAATCCGGATCGACCATCAGGGGCGAGTTGGATCAAATCTCTCCCGAAACAGAGCCAGAAAAATGTCCAGTACAATGATCACTTCTACCGACAGCGCCTGCGGGCTCTCCAAGCAGTCGATGTGATCATTGAGGGCGTTGTGCAGCGGCTGGAAGCATATGGGATCTTGGATGATACTTAAATCATCTATACAACTGACAACGGTTACCACATTGGCCAGCATCGACTTCAACCCGGGAAAACATGCGGCTACGAGGAGGATATCAACATCCCATTGATAATTCGGGGCCCCGGAGTTCCAAAGAACCACACGACGGATGCTGTTACTACCCACACGGATCTAGCACCAACCATCTTTGACATTATTGGTCTAACTCCTAGAGCGGACTTTGACGGCGCAGCGATTCCCCTCGATGTGAACAGCATTGCCCAAGCGGAAGGGAAGCGGCATGAACATGTGAATGTTGAGTATTGGGGCTTTTCCTTAGCTGAAGGGAATTATGAAGGTAATCAGCTTGATGTTCCCCGTGATGCCTTCTAAACTAATTTGTTCCTTTATAGAACGATTTACTTGGAACAACACCTACAAAGCCATTCGAGTAATTGGCGAAACGTACAACCTGTATTACTCCGTTTGGTGTAACAATGAACATGAACTATATGATCTTTTGGTAGGTTAATTTAGAGGAAGACTTGATGTCCTCGCACATCCCAAAGAATTAGGCTATCAAGGTCAGCTAACAGCTGATGATGCAGCATGATCCTGTTCAGATGGAAAACCTCACAAACGACCTACCATCGGGTGAAGGTCTTAATAACCGACAATTAATGGGACTACCCGTTGCTAAGATCACTGCCCGGCTTGATGCACTTCTCCTGGTCTTGAAATCCTGCAAGGGCCAAGTGTGCATTCATCCTTGGGCAGTTCTGCATCCTGACGGAGCAGTTACATCATTGCTTGAAGCACTCGATGCAAAGTTTGACCAGTTCTACGAGGCGGAACAGCCAAAAGTTTCATTCAATCGATGCGAAAAAGGGTATACTGTGGACGCTGAGGGGTCTCAATTTGAACAGCACGGGCTGGTTTATCGTGATGGTCATTCTTGGGGGCATGTTATGGTTCTGCCAGTTGTGACCACCTGGCTGGTCCCAACCTGGGCCGTGGCATAAAGTGAATTGCCGTCTGCTAAACGACGCAACACAGAGTCTCAGGGTATCCCACGAGATCTCTTGATGAGGAGGAGTCAGACAATTCATCCGCCGACACCCACTTGTTTGTGTTAATGCGCCTCTGGCATGGCTCGATTGCCGGGTAAATAGCTCGAGCCCCGGCAGGCTTGTAACTACGACCCACTAGACGGCTCCGCCTACCTCCGCCTTACCGTCGAGTCGACCGACATCGTACAACCGGGATTATCACTTTGAGGGAACCGAGCATCTGTTGAGAACTAACGCATGCGATGCTTGCCACTCAAGACCTTACGTTATATTCTCAAATTATACTATTAGTCTTTGATCCTTGCAAGAGACAGGCACTAAACTTTCGCAAAGCTCAGGAGATCGCATCACCGGCTGCTTCCTCTCATCAAGTCATTTTCACTTCGTCCGTCTAGGAAGTTTGGCACGAAATTCCAGCACCAGACCCCAGGGCTATGACAAGTCCAACCACCACGCAGTTATACCGTAAAACTCTAATTATCTGAGTTGAAGTACTTACTCATCCTTGCCTGTCTTACCCCTGTTGGATCGTTGTCTCTTTTCTCAACATCTGGATGCCGCTAATTGGTAGCGTCTTGCATTACTCCGGGGTCAGAAGCCATACTCGGCCAGTGCAATAATGCGATAAACAATTATGATGATCTCGACTTTACCCCAAAGATATGGCCATCCCACGGATCGTGGGATCTTCGTCAGGTCTCCACGTGCTTTCTTGAGCATGCCTCAAGCGGTCGTTTCACGATACTGTGAGGGCTATGAATACTATATCATCTCCAACGCTGGCGGCACTGCTCGCCTTGCCAACGCCTTTCATGTCTGCGAAGTTGAGGATAACAGGTTTATCACTCTTGAGGTACGTAACGGTTTCTTCTCTCATATAAAAGCGAACTGATTTGGACCCTCCCTCCTGGTAACGATGTCGAGATGAATAGTGGATACTAGAGCTTTGAGTCTATTCCTAGTCTTGTTGAGTCCGATAAGCATGACGAGGAGGTCTTGGATACTGCCGTTTCCCGCGTACTTTGCTCAAAGTTTGCCATAGGTCTTTTTAAGAAGCCCTTTATTAGTGTTGCCAATTATAAGATCTTTGACCACACCACCAATACCAAGAAGCATAGGAAGATCGCCCGCTAATTTGATTCTGAGAGTATTGTGCTGCTTGAGAACCATAAAAATACGCTGCCTTTGAACAAGGACGCTAATGTTGCTGTAATTGGCCTTATGGCCAATGGCTACGTTAATGTGGGTAACTTCAGTACTGATTGTCGACTTGCTTGGAAAGTTTTGCTGATCTGAGACTAGTATAAAGACTATGTGATTCACACTATGATGACCTAAGGCATCACCCTCGATAGCATTAAGGCCGTTAGTAAGAGCTAGATCACTTATGCTAGGGGTTACAAGCACTAGTCCAATAATGATTCTGGCTTTGAAGAGTCTATTTTCACTGCTAAGGAGGCGGATATCACTGTTCTCATTATAGGAACCTGGTCGCTGACCAGGATGAACTTTAGGCTAGCCTTAACGCGACCACCAGCGAGCACATCAACGCTAGTAACTTAAACCTCGCCAGTGCCATGCCTCGCTTAGTCAAGGCCATCATTAATACTGGAAACTCACGATCATTATCTACAGTTCCAGAAAGCCTATTACTAAGCCATAGATATCAGAGGAGGTGACTGCTCTTATCCAGTAATTCTACCAGTCTGAGCAGGGTGGCTATGATTTCGTGGACATTCTGTATGGCGAGGTCAACCCCTCAGGTAAGCTCTCTGTGAGTTTCCCTTATAATGTTGGAACTCTGCCCATCTACTATGACCACCTTAGTTCTGCGTGGATGTGACCTAATCCTGGCTGCAAGTATGAGAACGTGACCCTCGTTTTCAGCAACAACTATGTTCTTCGAACCACCCCCACCACGCTCTATGAACTCGGATATGGCCTCTTATACAGTTACTTCGAGTTCTCTGATATCTCTGTCTCAGATTCCAATGTGTCCGCTTCTGGCACCGTTACTGTCTCTGTGAACGTAACAAACAAGTCGAAGTGTGATGGCGCAGAGGTTGTTTAGCTTTATGTCGAAGACATGCTTGCATCCATGGATATCCCACGATACCAGCTCAAGCGCTTCAAGAAGGTCACAGTGAAGGGTGGCAAGTTTAATACTATCAAGATTGTCCTTAAGGTTGTAGATTGGGGTCTCTGGAATCGCAAGATGGAATATGTGGTCGAGCCAGGAGAGTTCACCGTGCTTGTAGGCAGCTCCAGTGAAAGTTTCAAGGACAACGTAACGGTTACTGTTTCGTCAAGGTGAAATGATATCAACGAGTTAAAGAAGCTATATACAATTCCCTTCTCAAGGGGTTTTCATTGATAGCCCTCCCTCTGCAAAATATACTTTTATTAAAAATCCATACTAGCATTGGAGTCTTGCTGTTTGCGTGTACTAGTTCCTTTGGAAAAGTTTACCTGGTGTGCAACCAACCACTAGAGCCGATGTCCAGGACACTACTCGTCAGGTCAATTTTTGCGATACTGGTTATTGGTGTTAGACCTCGTCCACAGAGCCACTTTAGATCGCATGAGAATAGCTCAATATTCACATGGTCTCTGTTTATTTCCTCGCCAACGTATGCAATGCACGAGCCAATGATAGACGAATGGCTATGGTCAGGCCATTTGTACTCAACCGCTGTTGGGACGAGAACGAGCGGCCGACCTGCCAGGTCTCTACGGACCAAATTGAAATTCGGGGGCTAACATGTCAACATGCCAACATGCTATATCCTGCTAGCAATGCTTTGACTGTATGCAAATTATTCCTAGTCGACTTTCCTCCGCTGTCGCACCGTTCCATTATTGTTTACTAAGTCAACTGGGAAGCTTTGCTGGATAAGCAACTTTATGGATGTTATATGCTTGCTAGGGTCCTATCCCTTCAATTGTTATCCCTCCCGGAGGTATCTTACCCCAGTGTTATTTTCCTAACAGAAACCTAAATTAGCTACAGCCATGTGGCTCTATCTGTTAGGCTTTCATGACCAACGGACCTGTGGCTTTGGCGAAGATTAGTGCTGATAAAGGTATAGGTCGAGTTGGTGGCTCGTATTGGGTCTAATCCCTGTGAGTGACCGCATGGGAGGCTTACGACAATTGAAGAGACAGTAGGTGAGGCAGCCTTCATTTGGTCACATGCTGCTAGACCAGACCTGCAACCTCCCTGACCACCAACAACCTCACATTTAACCGGAGACTCCCCAGCTCCTGGCTCCACCTTTCAAAGGCTTCTTTTTCCTTCTTCGACCGACCCATGCTGGTTAAACAAACGTGCTTAGCAATTTATCCGGCGCCGGGTCAGCAGGTGGCGGCCAGGCGCTCGGCTCCGCACCATAAATCACACTACAAACACCTGAGGAACGAGTCGCTTTAGCCGGTGTGGGATGCCCGTGGGGAGACCCCCCTGGGGAGTTGAGATCCGAACCAGGAAAGCGCAATATCCAATGTTTATTGGAGGGACCTGAGCGAGGTCGGGACTGGAGTGATCCCTAGAAGCGTTATACAAATAGTCGCATTCCGAACTGAGATTCTCATTCACATCGACCATCGAGCTTCCAAGCTTTCAACGTCTCTCGGCACTCTTTTCTCTTGATCTTTCACCCGCTGAACTGTTAAGGCACAAGTCAACACGCAGTCGGTCGCCAGGATGGGAAAAGCCTACAATATTGGCATGGCCTGTTTCGCAGCCATCGGGTGCGCGACGCCAAGCCTCTTGAACTATGGGACAACGACACTGACCATGAGCCGCCCAGCTCCTTCCTCTTTGGTTATGATAGCGGCGTGATGACTGACGTTATCGCCAGTCATCACTTCCAAAAATTCTTCGATACGACAGATACCTCCTCTATCGTGGGAGCCATCAACTCCACCTTTAATGGTGGTGCCGTTTTTGGTGCTCTCTTCGGAGGTGTCATTATGGACAAATATGGACGACGCAAGACGATCGGGATTGGCGCCTTCATCTGCACCGTTGGTGCTATTTTCCAATCGGCGGCTTACCAGTATGTGGATATATCGAAGACCTCGACGATGATATACTAAACTAATGGTTCTTAGTCTAGCAATGATGCTCATTGGACGTATTATTGCCGGCTTTGCAGTTGGTCTGCTGTCTATGAGCGGTGAGCCTTTAACCCACGTTGTTCTATTCCACCTCCAACATTCTGAACTGACAGATTTAAGTCCCCGTTTATCAGTCAGAATGCGCGAACCCCAAGATCCGAGGCCTCATCGTGGGCCTTGCTCAGCAAATGATAGGCGTTGGTTTCATCGTTTCTACCTGGATTGGCTACGGTAGCCATCACATGCCCGATACCTCATCCTTTCAGTGGCGATTCCCTCTCGCGTTCCAGGCTCTCCCCTCCGCTCTGCTGTGTGTGGGTATGCTTTGGCTCCCCGAAACTCCTCGACATCTCATTGCCACCGATCGCTTCGACGAGGGTATGAGAATTCTTCGAAAGCTGCACTATGATGGCAGTAATGAGGAGTGGATCCAGGCAGAATTCCAGGAGATCAAGATGACCATTGACGCCGAGAAGGCTGCCACTGTCCCAGGCTGGCTCATTATGTTCAAAGTTCCTCAGTGGCGAAAGCGACTTCTCCTCGGTACACTGGTTCAGGTGTTCACCCAGTTTACCGGCATCAATGTTATCGGCTACTACCAGACCGTCATGTATGAGGCCCTTGGGTTCACTGGCGGGACCAAGCTTCTCGTTGCTGGTATTTACAACTGCTGCGGCCCTATTTCCAGTAAGGCGTCCATCAAAGACCTGATACTCGCCCATCATTCGTTAATCACTCATAGACTTGTTTTTCATTACCTTCATCGCTGATAGGTACGGCCGTAAGAGACCTCTAATCTACGGTATCATCGCCATCACCATTGCCTTGATCTGTGAAGGTGCTATTAACAGCCAGAACACGGGTGGAGATAAACGTGGTCTCAGCATTGCCGGCGTTGCATTCCTCTTTTCCGTGACAGTTATCTTCTCTCTCTCCTTCGGTCCCGTCAGCTGGACCTACATGGCTGAAGTTATGCCCTACCAGATCCGTGCTAGGGGTTGTGCCTTCGCCACCGGCATTGGGAACTGGCTTGTCGCAACGTTTTGGGCACAGGTTAGCCCTTTCGCCTTAGGAGAACTTGGCTGGAAGTTTTACTTCCTCTTTGTCGGTAAGATTACTCCGTGTACCTGGCCCTCCTGGACATAGCTAAGGGGGTATAGCCTGGAATATCGCCATCACTCTTCCCGTCCTTATCTTCTTCTTCCAGGAGACCAAAGGCCTGTCTCTCGAAGAGATCGATCTGATGTTTGGCGACCGTGCGCTGGGTAATTTGCCTGACGATATTGAGAAGCACACTATCGTCGAGACCACCACTACGGCGCATGATGAGAAACTTGCCATGAGGGTATAATAGAATGGGAACGTCATTTTCGACGACATGGAGGATTAGAGCAGTATAAGGCCTCATCCGTACTTGTAGCAACAGATAATAGCGGCGGTATAAATAGTTTGTGGTATTAACTCAAAAATAAGACGATACAGCGCTTTTACCTCGAAATATCAGCTTTAGATAAATCGAAATCGATCAAGCTGCGCGTCTTTATCGCGTACTAAGTGAAAGGGGGCGCGTAGTATAATATTATGCATGCATATGTATATATTTTCCGTCGGCAAGGCCGCCAGGCTATAAAAATCCTCTGTCGTGGTGAGGATGTGCTGTTGTATCTAAACTTATAGGGAAAACTCTATCCTCCGCTGTCCATCAACCCCTATAATAACTGGCCTATATATATAACAGAACCTACCCGTCCATAAGCGTAGGAAGATATGGCGACACTTGTGTTTGAATAATGGGGCTTGGGCTATATAGGAAACTGACGGGGAGGTTTGCAATAGTACCCCCCATCGTCTTCCGTTGCCATTTGTGTATATAGATCTTGGCTGGCGGGTGGCGGGGTAAGGGTATTGGGCTTCAGCAATTCATTGGGACATCGTTGGGGGTCCTAATACCCCTGGCGCTTGGTGAGGTTTGCTTTAATCTTTTACTCTCTGGAAGAAGCGTGGAAAGAAACAAATATCATAGTTATCAAAAAATGGTTATAGTAGGTAGGCGATGAAATTGGAGGGTATTCCTAAGTAAAGAAACTACATTCTTTCCCATTAGAAACCATGAGTTGCAAGATGGGCCTTGGAAGATGTCTCTGACACGTTCTACCCTTCAAATACCTTCGCTACTCCAATCGTTGAGTTGGTCGATGACTTTCTGCGGATACTCTTCGTCTTATCATCCTGTATTTCCTCATGGAGGAGGATAATTTCACCCGGCATCATGACCTTATTGTACTTCCAAGTCGGCGATATCTTTACTCTACCATTAGAATATTCGCTACCTGCCATGGAATATGCTTGATATGAGATACTAGTAGGCTTGCGACCTGCTTCGCCGATGAAGATTTCCTAGGGGATACTGGCGTTGTTAACTATGTGATTGTTTCGACCTCGTGGGTCAGAGCTGGCGTTCTTGTTTCCAGTCGCCATTTCGACGAGGCGATTCTGGACGGTGAACTCTAGTTCCAGCTTTGTGTTGTAGACAAAAGAATTATACGATGTCTGATACTCGTATTAGCTCGCATACTCAAGACCAAAAACGGGACGTTGACAAGATCAAGGCAACATCCAACCGATTTATGCTTTGGAACAATGTCAAACACATTCTTGCTGCCTGCACATCCTCAGGCCAGCTCGAAGGAAACGGAGAGGGAGCGTCCTGTTGCAAGGGACCTCAATCCTCGTTGACTATATAGAATGGTAGTTATTCACCGTTCCACATTTGAGCCATATCCAAATACCCAACACTAAAGAACGACTCCATATCCCATGTGCTCCTCATGACGATGGGTTCAGGCGACTTAGAGCTTGCTTGCGCCTGTCCGTCTTTGTCTCTGTCATTAGAATCCATTCCAATTTGACTTCGCTGTCCTAAAACCTCGATACTGGGATCATGACTCGCGTGCAGCTCATTATGTCGAGCCAGCGGATCACTTCTTTCAGCCCAAGGCACCTGAAAATTCTCCATCGGGGCCAGCTTGCCCCGGACAGTTCTGATGGCTCCCTCAATTGCGATGCCAACTTGCTTGGTAAGACTGCCCGAGACGCACATAGTCTGCATCCTAGAAAGACCTTCTAGCAGTTCCTCCTTCTCGGACGGCTGACGCGGCATATCAGGGTGTTGCGCGATAAGGAGCACGGCGTACTCAACTGAAACCAAATAGAAATCTGGATATCGGTCGGTAGATGCTGTTTCTTTAAGGAACTCTTGCAGAAGTTTGACGGCGAACGAGGTGGCCCGATTTCGAAGGGCCTCTATCTTAGTCGTTTGAGCAGAGTCGGAAAACTCATAGTCTTCCCCACGGCTTGATGTGGAACCGGGCAGCTGTGTCTCAGGCTGTCGGGATACCGATGTGAAATCATACACTTCGCGGCGAAGGCCTTGCAGCGCACGTTGAGCCAAGATGAGAGAAGCAATATAGTAACCCATCTTCATCATACTTGCCGCCGGAAGGTCTTTCAGTCTAGGTTTTAGTATTATGCCTCCTTTACGTCAATGAAACCGAGGGAGGGCGAGAACCCTGGACTTACCCCAAAGATGCCCCCAGGCCCTCTTCCAGTTTGCAAAATATTCGCCCTCGTTACTACTGTCGCTTGCCAGGAGGTCGGAAAAGAGAAGAATCTCAGCATACAAGATCGCGTCAACAATCGTAGCTCGGAGAAAACTGAGCAAAATCTTGCTTTGGGATATGTATTCCTTTGGGATCACTGGAGGTCTATCTGTAGCTGTTGCCCAACTGTGCCTTTCTTTTAGTATTTCTTCACTGCACGCTTCACTGTTTCCTGATGATGTACTTACTGTAGGTGGCCGAGACATATATTGGCCCAGGTTCGCATCGTTCCTTGATCTGTTGCCAGTGGAGACCGAAAAGCAATTCGATTGGCGACTTCAGAGAATTCAATACTTAGCATGAACTGCTGCGCACAGATGCTAGTCAGGTGCCAACTATCGATATACTCCGGTCCTTGCTGTAATTTCTTAGCATACATAAACAGATGTGATTTAGACTGATGGCGAAAGTGGTTCCTACCGTTGGTGATGATGAGAAGACGCTCATGATTAAAGTCCCGAGCAGTTCCTGCGTCCGCAGAGGAGTTGCGAGGACCACCTGCCCAAGCATAGAGCGAACCCTTTCATAAACTTGTCGATGAAGATGGTCGTAAGGATGTCCAGGCTTACTGCTCTTCAGTCCGTGCAGGCATAATACGGCATGTAGGAATGGCGATGAATTTAGCAGTGTATTACCTTGCTCGGCGAGCTCGTTGGCGTTGTCGACTTGAATGAAGTATGTGTGGCGTTGGGTGAATCTAAAGTCTGTTAACTTGGGCGATCTTATGATATAGCCTGGTTGGAAACACGTCGCCTCCATCAGAGCAAGACTGACTGACAATGAGATCAGCTCATTCGCTGTTTGTTCATCTATGATTCCACTGGCGATGAGATCGCTATGTGAAAAGTCCAAGGACCTGCGGTAGCCACCATGGAGCTGAAGTCCTACCCGTCTGATGACCGCCGCGGGGGTGGAGTGGATGAAGTGATCTGAGGATAGCGTCTCGTTTTGGTATCGGTCCTTGTTCGTGGGTGGCTGACTTGAAAAATGGCCTTCGGCTCGGGATAGTGACCCGGTACTGCCTCTTTCAGTAGGTTGGCCGTGTGACGCCTGGCCTTGCAGGAGTTCTTTCAATTCCACGATTGTCCCTTCCAGTGCCTTGAGTCTGTGCCCCATGACAAACCATCGTTAGTCAAATGGATAGGCGAGAACAGAAGGGCAAATATCCACCTTTGATTGACATCTTGGGCAGTGGAGGAATCTGCGCTCTGGGTGGCTGTGGTGTCACCGCCTGGTTTTAGACACGCAATTCTATGTATCTCATTTATCAATAATTCCACTACTAAGATGTATCTCAGCATTGTGGTTTCTTTACCTAAGGTTGCGGCAGCGAGAACAAGCCTGCGAGCCCTCCTCATAGTCACAGCGACACTTGATCCTGCGACACGTTTCACACGAGAGGATTCGCCGACGGCGCTTCTTACTGGCTGTCGCTTCGGGCGCGGTTAAATCGGGATCGGCAACCCCTAATCCACCAAAGTGATTCTGGTGCGTAGACTCCTCTTCACCAAGCTGCGTATGTGGTGCTCTGTTCTGCGATAGTGGCATAATGGCTGGGAGGGTGGATTTGGCACAAGCGTAGTGGGTCGGAGAAGAAGGGAAACCGGCGGACTACACGGCTTTATTAAAGAAATATGTCCCCGGCGTTCTCCGTCGTAAATCCGGCGGAAACCACCGGGCTATACCTAGCTTCAACGAACGGGGTGTAGAAAAGTGGAGCGATTACACCATAAGCACAAGGAATAGCAGAACCATCTCCTCGTGTAAGTAATTATCTAATATCTCATATTAATGACCTTGTCCAACTCAGGGAGGAATGATCTATATGTTGCTCTGCTAACTTTTCGTCCCTGTCTAGAGAAACGAGGAAAAGTGTGATACGGAATTTTGAAATAAAGCATTTTGCACCATGTAGCTTTGAAGGCAATACTGTAAACTAGACACAAAGTGATTCCAGCATTGAAGTTGCCAATCGAGCCTCGTTCCCTCAGCTCTTCGACTTCAACAACTCCTTGCGATCGGTTCTTGTACCGTGGCTAACGGTCGTCCTGTCGACCTCGGAGCAGGTACACGCCTGTGTCAAGGTTTACGGTGATCGAGGTCAGCTAGAGACGGGCTGGTCTTATGTGAATACCGTCGACGTCGGTCTGTTGACAGAACAAGACTGGGTCAGTGAGCAGGTGATAACAGCCGACAACCCTTCAGACAAAGCAGAACCCAGAAAACCAATGTTACTAATAAAAAAAGATTCTCGTTGGATTGAGGAGATACCCTCCGCTCGCTTTTATATTACGGCTTACGGGCGTTGTGAGCCGCATATCAATGAATGAGGGTTCACAATGCCTTGTTAGCCCCTGGATGGCAACATTATTCTCATCGCCGGGTTTGCAATACTTATGATGTTACTGACCTGCCGATTCCAAATGCTCAAACCGCAGTCGGGATTCAAGTGGGCGAGGGTTGGTTCAAGGGCCGCTTGGGATGGCGTGGCGAAATTAGGAACATCTGGGCGATACCCTTGAGGCCATTACATTGCTTATCACCAAGGGCATCGACAAAACAAACCTGACGATTACTACCGACGGCTCTCGAAAAGCTGGGGCTTGGCCCATCCTTGCATATGAGATTTACAGCGGCGAGAGATCTCACGCGAAGCTAGAATAAGTCGGGCACCACGCGATGCTGGAGGAAGAGTATCACAATGCCAAACTCTGGCCTGATCATGGCATTGTTAAAAACCCAGACGGATTATGGGACCGAGATGCCTTCCAGTATGGTGACTGACTGAGCCCCCTAGCGCCGCCAGACGATGCGGGCACTGCGACGACAAATAGCTTATGTGTTGCGAATGCGTATCTTGTCTATGTCACGGATCTTGTAGCCAAGATGGCAACATCATTGAGATTTGATGACGATGCTACGTACTATTCTCGTTGGGCTGCCGAGCTATGGAAGCTTTTTAAACGAGCGTGGATTCATGAGGACAACACCGTACACAACGAGACATAGACAGGGCTTAATCTAGTCTTGTTCTTCAACCTCTTTGCCAACGACCATCAGGCAACATCCGCGACCGCCCGTCTGCAGCTCATCATTCAAGATGATGATCGTAGTGGGTCGGGGTTTGCGAGCACACATCTGCTGGGTCTCGCACTGAGGTCAACACGTTCTACTCCAAGCTTATGAAGACTAGGGTATCCTCGTGGCTCTACCAGGTTGTCATGAGTGCGACCACGACCTAGGAGTGATGGGATAGTACGCTGCCGAATGGGAGGTTTAACCCTGGTCAACCCTTCAACCACTACTGGCTAATAACAAGATTGGAGAATGAGGCTCTAGCTTTCTGACCGCGATCGGAGGATTGTTTGCAATGACGCACATGTATCCCTGAAATGGCGTTCCTCCGCACGCATACAAATGTTCGCCGCCAGGTTTCAATGAACGGGCGTTGACTGGTGCGCTAAAACAACGTGGTGAGTTTGCCGATAGTCCGGTTATAAGCCACCCGGTAATACCGTCATTGGTGTATCGGTGTGTGGCCCTGTACGTCGCGAAAGATGCTCAATCTCTCCGCATAATGACGCGAGCGCTTGGTTCGGAACATCGGCACGACTTGGGATTATGGTCATTAAAGGCCGAGGTACCCGTTCGAGCACAGAAACTCTCGTCACTTCTTGCTCCATTGAAGGCCACACTACGAGCTCGAGCGACGTGATGACATGATTTGTCCAGTCATGGCAAATTAGTAAGGAGTTGTACTTGAACGCCCGGCCAGCTTTCATTCACAAAGACTTCTCCACGCTCTTGCCCTCATCTTCGGCACACACACTCTAAAGTCACTCTCACTGACTTCGACCCCCTGTCACACTCCATCCCCGCTTCTGAAGATGCCTGCAAAGAACGTTTTACTGCTCATTGCAGACGACTTGGGAAAGCAGCTTGGATGCTATGGCTGTTCATACATCAAAACGCCAAACATTGACAAGCTTGCGGCAGAAGGAATTAGGTTTGACAATGCCTTTGCAAGTACGGCCTCTTGTAGCGGAAGTCGCTCGACCATCTACACAGGACTGCACACGCATGAAAATGGACAGTACGGGCTCAACAGCGGGAAGCACCATTTCATGACCTTCGATCACATTCAAACCTCGCCGTCCATTTTATCCAAACACGGAGTTCGGACTGGGATTATTGGAAAAGTCCACGTCGGCCCGGATGCTGTCTATCCCTGGGAAGTTAGGAACGAGAGCTTGACCAGGGATGTTTCGTGGACAGCCGATCGGGCAGCCGACTTTTTTCGGACCTCGAAGGAGGATGGCAGACCATTTGTTCTGGCAGTTGGGTACCATGATCCTCATCGTGATCGAACCCGCGGAGGCTTTGGAAACAATGAGCCAGTTGATCCGAGCATCAAGAGCATCAAGTATCGGCCAGAAGATATGGTTGTCCCTGGCTTCTTATCCGACACTCCAGGCGCTCGAAAAGAGTTGGCAAGCTACGCCGAGGCCATCAGTCGCCTAGATCAAGGCATCGGACTGATTCTAGACAAGCTAGCCGAAGCTAGCTTCGACAAGGACACGCTTGTCATCTTCATGAGCGACAATGGTCCACCCTTCATGAACTCGAAAACGACCTTGTATGATGCAGGGATCAAATTGCCACTGATCGTTAGACACCCCGGTTTGCCATCTTCCGTCAACCAAAATCTCGTGTCTTACGTCGACGTGCTTCCCACTATCATCGACTGGACCGTAGGAACTTTGACGGAGCAACCCGACCCGAGACTGTCGGGCCGATCTTTCCTCCAGATACTGGGTTCTACTGCTGAGCTTTCTGAGTGGGACCATGTGTTTGGGTCACATACTTTTCACGAGTCCACAAATTACTGGCCAACTCGGTATATCCGAACCAGGAGATTCAAGTACCACAGGAACATTGCGTGGAGGCTTGACTTTCCATTTGCCAACGATATCTACGGTTCTCTTACCTGGGAAGATATCCGGAACGCAGATGTGAGTCCCAAGATGATTGGAAAGAGACCTCTCAGGGACTACTTCTTCAGGCCTCCGGAAGAACTTTATGATCTCATCAAGGACCCCGAAGAAGTTCTGAATGTCGCTAAGGATCCAGAATATGCGTCTGTGATTGAGGAGCTGAGGACCCGGCTGGAAGATTGGCAAAGGAGAACGAATGATCCATGGCTTTTCCGTGACGGAATCTCAATTTTGTTGAATAAGCATCACCTTGATGCAGGTCTTGCTGTGCCTGACACGTGGGACCTGGATATTGAGCGGCCTGAGACAAAGGGAGTTGACCTCAAAGTGTATAAAAACTTGCCTTTTGGCCTTCCAGGATCTAGGTCATAGTTTGAATTAACACTGCAGTTATTTACTCATTAAAGCCCAGTCAAAGTTGTGCCGTCGCGAGTTTCATATCAACGTAAAGCAGCAACAAGAGAATCTAGAATCTGACTCCAGAACCCATCAGGTCACCGCCATGTTTATGCACCACCATCTCGCGTGGCACAGTGTTAAATTGTCAGGTTACAAAAAACAGGCGCCATCGTCTTCACCCTTTGTTTCCTGAAGGATCGATATGTTTGACCGCTTCAGCCTGCCGATGATCCGCGGCGGAACAATTGAGCACCAATACAAACCTCGAGTGATGATGCAATCGCAGACATGGCGTTACGCTAGTGGAAGCGAGACTGAGGGAGCCTGTACGCGAGATCCCGCAACCACTAATATCACATTTCTAGATAAGGTGATCTGGGGACCCAGGAATCTGGTAAATGAGTCGATCGATTATCTTGGCGAGCCAGAAAGGGTCCCATCGTTACCGAACCTGAGCTGCCAAGTTGGAATATTTTGGGTAACTTTGACTTCAAGTTTTGGAAATTCAACAATACAACCACATTGACGTAGCTCTTGCACTTCATTTACCCGACTTCTGTTTATCATATTCCACTACTTAGTATTACACTGTTTGCAGATTGAACTAGTCTCATATTCCATATTGAGAAGTATCTGCTGTCGTGTTGTATCAATATCCATGATTCTCTAAAGCAAGTCACTTTGGCTTGACATGTCGTGCCATGCATTTGGATCTCATGCTCTCGTCATTTGACATAACCTAGCAACCCTTTAACTATCAAAGAAAAAGTCCAACCGCTTATTTCCCTGGTGATGGCTGTGTTGCAGGTAGTATGCCTTCTCTTCGCTCGTCATCTTATCCCATCGATCACGCTTGTGCTTATTTCGAACGGTGTAGTAAACCTTGGCAAATGCATAGGCTGCAATGGTGCCCACTGTGATGCCAACGAGGTTCTTGTTTCCACGGTGGTAAAGCGGCTTGTCGTCCTCTCGATAGATGTTAGAGGAGGCGATTCCAGACAGTTGGATAGTGATGTTGTACAAAGCAGCGCTGACTGCTCGAGTTCGAACGGCATTGGACAAACGCGAGCACCAGCTGACTTGGGCGGCATGCACTGAGGGCTGGCCGAGAATCATGAAGGTCAAGGCATACTGACCCCACGGCGCCAGCTTCTGCACTGATGTGTACTCGATAATCAGCAGTGGGAGCACCCAGACCTGCGCCAAAAGCCCGATGATGGCGATCTGGTGAAACCTCTCCGTGAGGTATGTCACCCACAACATATTGACCGCTGCGAAGACTGTGGCCGGGATTACTAGCAGTGTGGTGTTGAAAGTGCTGAATCCGAGTGCCTTGAGGGAGAGGGTGAGATACGTCTTCGGCGGAGAGGTGGGAATTTCGAAGAGAATACCGATCAGATAAACTGGCCAGAGGTCGTAGTCTTTCAGGCTCTTCCACAGCATCGGTAGTGTGATAGCTTCTCGGTTGTGCATGTCGCTCTTGGACGGGTCATCTCGCAACACCCGGTTCACAATAATCTTCTCTTCTCTCTCATTGAAATATCCATCTGGGTTCCACCAGGTCTTCGTCTGTGTTGGGCCCGGAACGAGGAAAAGAAAGCTCAAAGCTCCGAGGACAAGGCTAATAAGGGCCTCGAGTAGAAAGAGCCATCTCCAGCCTTCCCTACCAGCCACGCCACGCATGTGTAGGATGCCGTACGCCATGAAGGATGCAATGACACCAGACATGGAGTCGACGAACCAGAAAAGAGCCAAGCGGATCGGCATCTCAGACTTCTTATAGAAGTACGACAGGTACAGGATCGAGTCAGGTATGAAACCCCCCATGAACAGGCCGATGAAGAAGCGGCAAGCGAAGAAGCCGGCGCGGTTGTGCATGAAGAATTGACCGCCCGACGCCAAGCTCCAGAGCATGATCTGGACCGGGATCCAACGGTCGGGACCGAGACGCTTTCCAATCATCTGGGATGGAATCTCGGCAATCAGAAAGCCGACACGGTACATGTTTTGCGCATTGTTGTAGTCGTTGGTGTTGATTTTGAGATCGTTGAGTAGGTTGTCTGCAGCGGCATTGCCCAAGTTGCCTCGATCGATGTTGAGACCGAAAAACATGACGAGAATCCAGAGGAAGATCTTGAGGTCTGTCTTGCGCCTAACTGCCTGCTCCTCGCGATGGGTCCAGCGCTCGTCGGGGTCGAAACGGTGCAAGTTCTCATAGTCTGGATTAGGTTGGTAGAACTGTGCCAGTTCGGGATTGTCAAAGACGCTGCGCTCAGTGGCAATGGCATCTAAATCCTTGGGCGTGTGTTTGCGCGTGAGGGAAGCCCAGAAGCCGACAGGCTGAGTGGTGTCTTCAGGCTCCGCCAAATCGCTGATGGATTTCTTTGGCACAGCATCGTCCAAGGAGTGATTCTTTTTATCGAACTCTTCCGGTGGTGTAGTACGTCCGTTTGAGTGGACCTCTATGACGGTGTTTGTGGTCATCTTGGTTCACTGAACAGGGAGAAGTCGTATATCCCGTGACAGCAGGAGCGAAAAGACGAAGAGATAAGAGTCAACGGCGAGTAGTTCATTATTGAAAACGCAATTCGGCTATGTTTATATTTTATATCAGAACAATGGCACTATCTTCTCAGGGAGTAGACTATAGTGTAGGAACAATGCAGCCTGGCGAACAGACGCGTGCGACTGGGTTACAATGATGCGATGCGACGAACTTAAGATCATCACTCCGGTTATTGACAACCCATAGATATTTCAAGGGCTATTATACCCGCACCAATGGTACCCGCCTGTTTAACAACATGAGAACGATGCCGTTATCCGCGTCTACTTGAATGGAACCGACAGTTCGTCCGCCCAGGACGGTCGCCTGGAGCTTCCTTGGCATCTCGGCCGATCGATCCGAACGCAAGTCGCAAAAGCCTCTTGCAAATGTCAAATTCGGCCATTAAACCCCCACGAAAGAATCCCCAAAACGCCTCTGGCCATTTTAGGTAGCGATAATCCAAAGTTAGCGCTGGCGACATTATGCTGATATATGAGGACATGTCGGCCCCGCACCGACGTCGGTTACGAACGACAAGGATGTCAACTAGGATGATGATAGTGAGCAACCCCTCACCAATACTCTGTCAGGTCTCCGCTGATAGAAATTCCACCGCAGTGGATTAATTGTATGGTTCGAGTGGAGAATTGGAAGCAATCTCATTACATTGCGGGCAAGCTCGCTTCAATTAAAAAGGAATAGACTCGCAATTGAGGATTGTATCAAGGCTTCTGTCCAACACATTCTGACCTTTCGTCCAGTGTTCAAAATGGCACAGCAACTGCAACTCTCACTTCAACTCAGTGGCATCTACTCATTTCTGATGTATATGCCAAGGTCTTCAAAGAGCTCATAATCAACAGGGAAATGGAAATGGGTATATTCTCTCTGAATCATACTGCGTACGCGTGTTGAGTCCGGGTCCGTTGTGGAAGGGCTAGGTATCTCGTCAGTACTGAAACCAATTACCAGATGAACGATCTGTAGAACCTCGACCTACCTCACCCACATGTGTTTACCCTCAGGTCCGAATGGCTCTTGCCTCCAGATTGTGTTCCTCGTCTGGAGTACCGACTTTAGTCCAAATCATGACAGCAGGCCTCACCAAGTCAGCAACAACCTGCTTCACAGGCAGCTCAGGCTGAACTGTGGAAACCAATGTGGAACTGTCGACCTCAAGGAAGCCCTTCACCCCGCCGAGAACGGCGAAGGCTTTAGCGTTGAGAAGCTATTTTCGTGTATCCGTGTAGCGAGACTCCCGAGAATAGCATTGTACATTACGCCCTGTCTTTTCCTTGATGATGCGAGCTGGAGTTAAAGCTGTTGCATGTTGTGTGTGAATGCGCTGGGAGTCTGAACTCAGTGGTGCCAAGGGCCCAAGTTGTATGGAACAACGTCTATTCCCGTAACAGTGACTGTTTCTGAGCTAGTTGCTCATTGACTTCATTCAACCCAGCTAATCTAAACTAGGGAACCTCCGCATTATACAAGTCACAGACGTGTTTGAGAATTGGTATCGAGCCCTCTGTCGAGAGACAAGAGTCTCGCGCTTCCCGGCGAGGGATTTGAGCCATACTTAGTAGACCCTGCAACGCGTTGATGGCAGCTAATCACCGTAAACTTGCGAGTTGCACGGTATCATCCAGAGGTGGAGAGGCCGTTGCCAAAGAGACGAAGCCGGTGCCGCACAAGTTGGTGCAGCTACAGCGTTAAACTTGTGCTGATGAAGAGGGAGCGCCAGTATTGGAGCGGGGTAGACTTTGAGTGATGAATTGTGCGACCTTGTGACGTATCGCTGCGGGTTGATGCAAACCGTGGGCGACGTACGGGACCCGAGATGTGTCGGCCATATTACGTGGCATTAACCCATTAGCTGGATTTCCCATGTAGGTGCAACTGGGTTTTGATAAGTGAAAGCAGAGACAATGGTTTTCTTGATAGCTACATCAAGTCTCTAAGATAGAGTCTCCGTAATCTATAATCCACGTCTCCGTCTAAATTTGTAGCTTTAAAGACCAGGGCGGCTATACACAGCCGAGGCTGATTTACTCCTGTGGGCGAGTCGTTCCCCATATCTAATAAAAATGAATGGAATTGCGCCCATGATGAGTGCCAACAGCCCAAGGAGAGTCGATGCCCAGTGGATACCGAGTCGACTGAACATAGGACCAGCTGCTAGGGGGATGACAACAGCACCCACAGACCGTATGCAACTGGCTGCAGCATGTGCCGATGCTGACTTCTGACGGAAGACGTCAGTTATGAAATTCAGCATGCTCATGAATATCAGCTGGAAGCCAATGCCAAAGAAAATCCCCCCGAGCGACGTAACAACCGGAGAGATGGACTGCCGGGAAGTCCAGCCCAGCCAAAACAAAGAGATCACCATACTAATGGGCGTCAGCATCAAGCTATATAGCAGAAAATAACCAAGATAAACAGACCACGGCGATGCAAGACATGCGACGGGAAGGCGACGGTAAATTTCTCGCTGAGCCCATGGCTTCCCAGCTTTGGTTGACTGATCGTACCACCATGTGAACACGAAGAAGCCACATAATGCAATGAATACTCCAATGATGGCTATATCATAGTATTAATAACTTTGAAGTTAATAACAACGTTCAGACTTACCTGGAATATATGCGAGACTTGCGACTGCTGGAGAAAGCCCATAAAGATCTACAGAGTGTTAGCAACATGTTCGGAGCGATACAGTGCGGATAAGGCATTCCCTGGAATATGATTGGGTAGATTTGGAATATGAGATATAGCACAGCGTATGTTAGACATAGATAAAGAGCCGACAGCAGGAGGATTGGCTCAGAGATAAGCAGAGAGATGGGGCGGAGAAAGATTTTGCGGACATCAAATGGATGTGTTTCCGTCAATTCGTCGCCTCCCAAATCTTGGCCACTTTTCACACGCTGCCGAATGCGCT
Organism: Neonectria neomacrospora; assembly: GCA_013756995.1. Taxonomy (NCBI): domain Eukaryota; kingdom Fungi; phylum Ascomycota; class Sordariomycetes; order Hypocreales; family Nectriaceae; genus Neonectria; species Neonectria neomacrospora. The sequence goes on from JABSTB010000146.1 coordinate 194,447, forward strand.
TGTTGTGGAGAACCGGGGCATAAGTCTCGGGCAGCGTAAGAACAAGAGGGATACCTGGCGTCGCCAAGATTGCAGCAGCCCAAAATGGCCACCTCCAGGAGTAAGGAGACACGAAGCCAGATATCATAGGGCCAACGAGGCCTGCTAGAGTGTTCACCGCCATGTAAACGGCGATGGCGGCACCGCGCTGAGAGGGATCGTCGAGGATATCGGCATAGAGTCCGCTGACGACAGTGAGGGGAGCGGCGCCATTTATTCCGCACAAGAGGCGGAAGACTAGGAGTACCTCATACGTAGGGGCACCTGAACATGCCAACATAAAGGCGATGTAGCCGAAGAAAGACGTGATGAGAACTGGCCGTCGCCCAATGTATTCGCTTAGAGGGCCATATAGAAGGGGACCGAGAACGAAGCCAACCATGTTGAGCGAATTGAGAAGGGTAAGTTGGATGTCATCGGTGACAGAAAAGTGTTCGGATATGGCTTCAAAAGCGCCAGACGGCATTGCTGTTCCAAGACTGCCGTTGAAACTACAGGCAAGCCCTGTGCATAAGATTTGTAGTTTCCATGGCTGTGTGGTTGTGTTAGCAAGTCCAGTTTCCGAGTCTTAGGTTGAGGTAGCGGCTCACTCGTGATAGTTTTGTTGCATCCAAATCCAGAGAGTCAGGAGCAGCCGCTTCCAGAGAATGACGTTCTGCCTGTGCTGCGTCGCCAATAGAAGTTTCCGTTCCCAAGTCTACACCCATTGTATCTTGTTTGACCTGAGACTCAGAATCTCACTATCAAGGGGAAAAGTGTCGTCTTTCTAATGTCTTCGAGGCTTGCTGAATAGATTAGACTTTGACCGACTCTTATATTCGGCTCTTTCTCCGCCGTTGCACACACTAGAGGAGTCGGAACAGTGACCCGAGTTATCAAGCAGCGTGATTCGTTAGTCGTGACGGCGCGCTAGACCCGCAACTTCCGAGCAAAGGTGCTGACCTTTCCCATTGGCTAGCTTCTCCGTCTCCTCATCCGGTCAACGAAGTCGAACCCGCCGACTCCTCCTTTCTTGACTGGGCATCTACCTACAAGTGGTTTACATCGTTGGCCTTCAACAAACGTTACTCGGATCTTCCAACAGTAGAAGATGGAGCACCCAATCCCAAAGGCCCAGGCCCCGACTTTTGCGGCGCCCCGGTCTCCGACAACCGGAAGAAAGATGAGTACGTACAAGCTCTCCTTATCGTCACGATGTCCGACTACTTCTGTCTGAATAACCACCGTTTCTGACAACGTAAAATCAGATGGAAGGGCTTGCATCAGTTGCCATCGAAGAAAGGTCCGATGTGATATATTAGACACAGGAGTTCCCTGCACGAGCTGTTCCACTCACAACCGGTCGGGATGTCGTATGTTTCCAAAGAAGAAGTACAGAGAGTCTTCAGTACGCCAAAGAGTCCCGGTATCTATTCGCCCCCGCGAACCAAGCGGCGCACAGTCGAAAGACAAAGCAATCGACCGACTGCCAGGGATATCCCCAGAATTGACTGCGCCGAGCTCTGTGTCCACTCCGGCACCTCCCACGACCGAGGAAGATACGGAACCTGACCCTGGCAATATCGCCGATGTCATCAACCGTGAAGATGTTAGGGTTACAGAACTGAGCCATGAGAGCCGAATGTGTTTCATTGGAACCGGGCTGTCCAATTGTCATTACCTTGTCCGGCAGAGCTCCCCAAGATCTAGCCACGAAAGTATATTTCACTTCAATAATCGGCAATTCCATCAAAGAGAAACCTCTTACGACCTGAAACGCATTCCTCCCGAGGCGCTCGGACGGCTGGACAAGAAGCTTGAAGATCGACTTATCCGAGCATACTTTGACCATGTCAATTGCGGCTGGCCAATCATCGATGAAAATTGGTTTATGCTTCAGTATGGGGGCGAAGACCCGCGGAACCCAGTCCCGTTGGCACTTCTCAATGCTGTCTTCCTTGTTGGGGCGCACATCTTGTCAGCACAAGATGAAAGCATGAGACCAATGCAGCAGCTCTTTTTCCACAGAGCAAAGACTCTTGTTGACTATCGCCTTGAGCAAGACCGGGTCATGTATGTCCAGGTTGCCCTCCTCCTGACCTGGTACTCGGATGGTCTGGAAGAAGTGGTTGCAAATGCGTGGCACTGGATCGGTATTGCCACACGTACAGCTTTCGGCATTGGCATGAACCGCGATATCACTCAGTCTCGAATGCAGGCCGTGCATAAACGCACGTACACGAGATTGTGGTGGATTTTGTTTCAATTCGACACTATCACGTCAGCTTCGTCTGGTCGGCCGCAAGTCATGTTAGTCAACCTGAGGAAATCCGATCTTCGTCTGCTAAACTGTACAGAAACATTGACGACTCTGATGTACGGGATCTGAATTACTCCGACTTTGAGGGGATTCCTGGAGTTGTTGCAGATTTCGCCATCCACCAAACGAAACTCTGCATTATAATATCCCGGACAATGAGGGAGGGATGGGCATTACGATCATCCCCTGAGAGGCGAATACAGGCTGTGAAGAAAGCAGATGAAGCCCTTGCACAATTCTTAACCGACCTTCCCATGAAGCTCAGTCTTTCTGTTATAAACCTCGACACCTGGCGATCAATCCTTCACCTGACATACAATAACTTCGTCATCCTACTTCATCGACCTCCGCCAAAACATACCGGGACAGACCAAGTCTTCGAGGCTTGCAGTGACCCCAGCCTTTGTGGAGGCGCTACCGATGCAATTAGTTCCATATTCGACACCCTACTCAACCGAGGAGCCCTTTGTACCTTGTGGCTCTACAGCAATCATGTTCTGTTTACAGCGGTTATCCACGTCGGTAACGAGGTTAATTCTTCAAACCCTCTTATAGCTGCCAAGTCACAGCACGTCTTTGAGTCTTTAATGTCATCTCTCCGAGAGATGTCGCGGTATTGGCGCTATGCACAAGGTCTGTTGCAACTCTTTGAACAGAGAGCATCAAGAGTCAACCAGAGAAAGGCGACTCAGGCGACTGGTATGTCGGCTCCTCAACGCCCAACCGAACTGAGTGAGAACAATGCAGACGATTTTATTCTACGGCCGCCTGTTTCACCTCCAGGATTGTCACATCTTCAAAACCCCGCAAGCGTATCAACTTGGAGTGATCTCAGTGATCACATGCAAGCGACTTTGGGGGCAAACCCGCTTGGTATTGACTTAAGCGATCAGAGGACAGCCTCTAACGCCGAGTCTAGTCATATATGCAATGCTGAGAGCTACTCTCGTGACAGATATGAAACGCTGACGGATAGCAGAATTGGCTTGGATCAAGGCCTACTAAGAGCAGGTGGCGACGGGGGTTTGGACGATCTATTTTTCTTAGATGCGTCTGCCTTGGACTTTTTCCTGGGAGACACCGATGATCAATACTTTGGACTGGAAAATGAAGGATAATCTTAGACAGGTTCTATTTACACATCTGCCTCAAAAGTCCTTGTCTAGCTGCTTTTGCAACTTTATCCATTGTCCCTTAGCTTGTACGCGGAGATGCAGTGGTTTCCATTATTATCGTTCCCAATGGTGAAGAAGTCATTTCCAATAAAATCCTGACCAGTCGTCAGCCTCTGGAGGACGAAAAGTCTAGGGTCTTGCATTCGCTTGCTGGTCTGACCTGGCCGGAAGGGTCTGGATCATCGTGGGAGGGTTTTACCGCGTCATGGCATGCACCGCGTTGGGCTGGCTTTCAGGGAGAGAAATCAATTTAACGAATCGGCAGCTTCAAAAACACTTAGAGTTGCCCTCCGTGCGGGAAACTCAAGGTGGAGGAGATAGATGTCTCTTTCCATGCGACGCTCGGAACAGGCTGGTACGTCACTTGCGCCGAGATCAACAGAGCGGGCGTCGTTCTACCCGAATGACCCTTCTTCACTTCGATACGCAGAACTTGATTGCTAATATTAAGCCCTTTGCTCAGCGGAGAAGGCATGTTATGCTTGACTCGTTGGTACCAGGCAAGGTGAGTGGGGAGCTTGGTTGGCAGTTCAATAAACGGACGCGCCACCAGGGATCTGCAATCAGGTCATGGGCGTGAGGATAAACGCCCGGAGTTCGCGAGGCTGCAAGGGTCGGTGGGCGAAGCCCAAACTTTCTCGAGTGTTTGGTAACAATCAAACAATCATATCTATATCGCCAGCATGGGTGGAAGGCTTCAGCGATTATGCGTCGAGGCCTGCCATGGCTGCATGGCTTAAATACATATCTTGTTGGTTCTGCAAACACCAACAGAGTTGACAAAACAGGCCAGTTTGAGCAGATTTTGAGGGGTACTTCAGGCAACAGTTCAGTTTTAGCACTTGAAACCCTTCCCCTCATCCATGCAGTCAAATGGTGCTGATTTTCCCGCCCTCTTTCTTGTTCTGCCATTCCGTCGTCACTCAAATCGTGGTCTCCTGACGACAACGGTTTAGTCTTCTCTCACCGTTCATCCACAATCCCGTGGGTCTCCGGTATCAAGACTCCCCGCCTCTCCCTACGTACCGAGGTCTTCTTCCCATTGAAATGGATGCGACACTATCCCCTCAGCAGGTCGCTGATAATATGTCCGCGGACACACTCATTGAGTTGTCAAATGCCCTGCCTCCTTGCGACTCTCGAGGATACGCAATTGGCGGTTTCGCATATCCTCCTGAAAAACCCGTCATCTTCATCAAATTCGGAGGCAATCTAGAGAGAGGAAGAGATGCGGAAGCACGGACTCAGGTGTGGGCGTATGAAACTTTGCAGAGGTTGCCTCCCGGTGACCGCCAGGGGATCATGATCCCCCAAGTGTACCGAATCGTTGACTTGGTGTCTTGGACGTTCATTCTCATGGAATACGTCCCTGGGAAGACCTTTCGGGAGTTTATGCAGGGGGGTCGGGAGGCTTTCGATGCCAAGGAAGACGGCTATCTTGGATTGATCGAGCGTGCTTTAAAGCTCTTTTTGTCATTTCCAGTTCCTCAAGATGTACCTCCGGGTCCAAAGGGAGGCGGTCTCATCCGACACCCACTTTTCAAAGAGTACCAGTCAACGATTGAGTATCAAACAGTAGATTTGTTGGAAAAGCACATGAACAAGGTTCGTGGGAGTTAACATTGCCTACTCTTGATTTTAGACTCCAGCTAACCACTTGATAGCTTGCGACCTGGTTCAACAAAGACGCACCCGCACTGAACTTCGAACGGGGACTGCATTTTGTCTTCTCGGATCTTTATGAGGGAAATTTCATGTTCACTGATGAAGGAGATCTCTATGTCATTGACTTTGAGCAGGCCAACTTCTTGCCTCTAAGCTTCATGACATACGCCATGATCCAGCACCATTGCCCATGCATACTGTGGAAGAATTTGGACCTGCCCCAAGAGAACCTCGAAACCATGAGGACCGCCTGCACCTTGCTAGTCATGAGCACTCCAAAACTTGGTACGGATTTTCTTGATTCCATGTGCTTTTGCGCTATTCGCAACAAACTGACCTCATGTCCTAGGCCTCCCGATCGATGCACCGAATCCACGGAAGAATTACTTAACTAGGTCTACTGTCGAGCGGGATTGTGGAGTGAACAAGTGAGAATAAAATCCGGGCCATTGGAAGTCAAGTTCAAGCAGCCGGAGGCTGCAGCCATTGAGGCTCAAAAGCGTTGATGAGGTCGGGGGTGGCTGGGGCTGCAGTCATCATCATCGTCAGGGCAAGAGGCGCTGGTGATGATGAAGTCAGGCCAGCTATTCAAAGCAAAGGAAGCCAACTCTCTGAGTTCTTCCTTCGCCACAATTAGTACTCTGATAGGCACCGGCTGAAATAGCTGCTGAAATGCCCTGAGAAAAGGTTCAACTTATCGCAGCACTAATATCTACAAAAAGGGAAAGTTAAACCCATTCCTCTTCCGAGTTTAAAGTAGTCTGAAGGTGTTTTGTTAGGGTAATCTCAACTTGTGATATTAACTCTAGAAAGGAATCTAAACTAGAAGATGGAAGCTAAGGTATTTAATTTTATATCTTCAAGCGTCCACCACTCTAGTGTTCTGACTGTACTCTTAAATTTCAGCAACTAACCCCTTTTTCTATAATTCTCACCTTCATCTTCTCTAAGCCACTTTTAATATCATCAGCTTCCGGATGAGATCAAATTCTAGTGCGGTAATTTGACCACTTTCAAGCCAGCCGTGTAAATTCTTCCAAACCCATTCACCTACTTCAAGGCCTCAGGGGGGTTCTTCACACGTCATTAACTGTCCAAACCACTCCCCTAAAAAATATAGATCATAATTTGATATTGAAGGGGGGTTCTTTATGAGCGTACTTGACAACGGTAGCTATGGTCCCTGAGGGCAGAAGACATTGAGCCATCGACTTTACCGTGCCTTGGGAAACAACGGTATCAAGGGCACAGCTAGGTCGTGGGTAATTCAAGAATCCTAGCCAAAACTGACCGGTCGTCGTTCGAAAACACTACGTGACCACCACGATTCATTGCCTGGGCGGTGTTTCTTTCAGTCGATATGACGGCGACTATGCCATATCCTGTGATCTTAGCTAGTTAAATAGAGAGTGACCCCACACTACCATTTGCACCCCATGTCAATATGTAGGGATTAGCAGTCCCCTCGCAGACATTTGGAATCATGGGGAGGCATAGGTTGATAAAGAGACCGCAGGCTGCCGCCGACAGACAAGATGGTAACGTTGACGCTTCTACGAAGCTGATCGGATCTGGAATCCATCCGTGGAATTAGCAAGAGTCCAAAAGAAAGTGGTCAAGCTTCGGACTTTGAGCCTTATACCTTTGAAGAACTTGTCTCGCGTACCAGGACGTGAGCCTGGAAAAAGTAGCCTTCACTCCATCCCACCACATCTGAGGCGATAACTCGATCGCCGATATCATAGTGAGTTGGATCACCTGAATCAAGGACAGTGACTGAAATATTCATTCCCAGTCCTAGAAATGGAAGAAATTGATAAGATAAAACCTTTAAGTGTCGTCTAGAGGGAAAGCAAGGTATCTCTCACCATGAGGGAAGGAAGTTATGTACAAGTTCCGCTGATTCCTTTTCCAGTCAAGATGGTTGAACGAGGTTGTTCCATTCGGATTTAGGTTAAGGATGATGATGGGTTTGTACGGTTATACTCTTGCACCCCAAGACGCCGATAAAGTGTGCCGTTGTATCGGAGGAACTCAAGACCATGGCTATAAGTCGAGTTCTCGCCGGTGCATGCAAGTCCTGCCGCCGCTCCGAGTCCACCTGTCAGCTTTCTAACGATTTCCACAATCTGCTGTCCTTTCTGGTCATCAAGAGAGAATGCCGAAATCGAGAGGAATTCCTCCACACCACATTCACGCACTAATGCCTCTTTCATGGACGAGTCAATCCCTAGGACCCGCAAGCCGTTAGCACGGGCTGCAATCTGGCAGACTAGATGCCCAACCTCTCCACCTACGCCGGTAACTATAAGCCAGTCTCCCGGCTGAGTGTTGGTCTTCTTCATTGCCGCAAGAGCAGTGAGTCCACTGCACAGCAGCGGCGCTACGGTCGGCGAGGGGACAGTTTCGGGAATTGGGGTGACGTAGTTGGCGGGTGCAAGTCTATACTACTAAAATGTCCCAACTAAAGAGCAGATGAAACCTAGGTCTTTTGAGAAAAGTTATGCCTCCCGTCTGGTTTTTCGAACTTTGAGATGTTACTCTACACCAGATCGTATGTTGTTGAGAACTATTCGCGGCCCGGTGGAGGCGGGGCCGGTATCTATGGGGCCGGCCAATGCATCAAATTCCACCAGTGGTCCTATAAGATTAATGATGTCGGGCTTTAAATTAGCCGACATGCCGACAAACCCCTTAAATGTAACGTCACAGGAGTCAAGCGACTGGAATTCATATAGTTACAGCATAAGGCGGAGTAACCCGGTGGAGGCGGGACTGTTGTGGATAGGTACAGCATGTGTCTCTTCGCTGATGAGCGGGATGTCGGCAGATGTAACCGCCGACACCCCTGGCCCATCAACACTAACTCACTCATACCCGCGTAGTAAGGCGGGGCCGGCATAAACAAATGTGACGTCGATATGGGCTGAAAGGCAGCCCCGTATTTTCAAAGGCGAGAAGGCGACAGAGTACGTAGTCAACTTCAGGAACTGTATAAATCAGATGCCTAGTACTACCTATTGAATCCCTTGATAAAACTTGGATCATCCAACCAGTCACAAACATTTCACTCTTTAACGCAACCTCGCTTGCCTATTTTCCACCAATGTCGCAGCGCAACCTACAGGTCGCCATCATCGGGGCTGGCATTGCGGGCCTGTCCGCTGCACGAGTCCTCCGTGAAGCCCACGACGTTACCATATATGAGCGAAACCCCAGTGCTGGCGAGGTCGGCGCTGCTATTAATATCGGACCGAACGGTGTCGCAATCCTAGAAGATCTTGGCTTCGATCGAACGAAAGCCAGAGCTCTAGTAGTCGGAGCCACGAAAGTCTGGGATCAGCACGGAGCGTTAACCTTGGAGACGGTGACTGAGTATAAATCAGCATACGGAGCTGACTGGTTGTTACATCATCGAGTGGACCTTAGGAATGAGCTCTTCAGGCTCGCCACCACCGATTCCAATCAGCTCGGCATGGGCGGAACGCCGGCCAAAATCCGTTGGGATTGCGAGGTCCAGGATGTTGATGCAGACGAAGGCCATTTTACACTTTCTTCCGGCGAAGTCGTGAAGGCCGATCTCATTGTCGGTAAGTGCTTCGCTTAACCTATCGTCAAGAAGAAATTCTTTGCTAAGTACTTGCGGGTGATTTGAATATAGCTGCTGATGGTGTGAAATCATGCATCCGACCCTCTATCGTTGGCGATACCTCGTTTACTTCAGCTAGACCCTCCGGATTCTCTGCCTTCCGATTTACTCTGTCGGCACAGAAGGTGCAGGAAGTGGCTGTAGGACCTATGTCTTCTGTTCTCAACAGCAACGAGCCTGCCTGTCTGTCAATGATTTTTGCTTTTGATGGCACAAAAAGATCCATTGTTATGTATCCTTGCCGCGACTTTCAGCTCCTCAATTTTGTCTGCATCGCTCCGGACCAGATGCTAAGAACCGCGACGACGGAGTCTTGGTCTGCAGCCGGAGATCCTGAAGAACTCTGCTCCCTTTTCCAAGACTTTCCTGATTGGGCTACAGTAGCGCTGCGGTAGCCATACCCATCCTAAAGTTCACATCTAGAACAGTCACGCTAACATTGGAGTCGGGAAGGTCGGCCGAAAATATCAAGCTTTGGCAGTTGCGTGATCAAGATCCTCTACCGACCTATATTCGCGGCCGCACTGTGCTCATTGGTGATGCCGCGCACGCTATGACACCTCACCAAGGGCAGGGCGGAACTCAAGCTATTGAAGATGCAGAAGCCTTCCGTCTATTCCTGGATGGAAACATCTCACGTGATGACGTTGGGGATATTCTGAAGGACTTCGACAAAGTCCGCCGGCCGCGTGCATCCCAGATACAGAAGAACACAAGGAAAAGCACCGAGAGACGCAGCGCTGAGGAGGTCTATCAGTTCGAGAAGTACAACTGGACATACCCTGGAGTGCGAGAAGGGTTGCTTCGCATCAATGCTGGCAAGCCACTGATTCAGTAGAACTTTACATTATCAAGACATTCGATTCCAATCTGCCGAGCATCAAGAACCGCGATTGTTCTATCATGTACTACGTGTTCATCCTCTAAATACACGCGGTAACCTAGGAAGTGGTGAGGAGCGTGACAGGCGCGGGGTTGGCGAAATTGATAATTTGTGTATAGGGGGATGCTTGGTTTCCTTCGTGATTTCGTTGATCGGTACTCCGCGACGTGAGCAAGTAAAGAATCCCTTCCACTATTCGGGGCAGATGCGTAAAGCTAATTGTTAGATATAAGCCGTTACAATATTGCAGGACACGGGGATCTCCTTTTTATGCAAATGGCGCAGTCGGTAAATCCAACAATTAAGAGTCTCACTGCCTCTCGGGCAAGCCACATTTCTTAAGGATTCTGGGTTCGACTCCCAGCACCCGTTTGTCGTAGGCGAAATAGTAGAAAATACTAGCCTAATGTACCCTTAATAAAAAGGCAGCTAAAACATAAGAGAATTATGTTCCAGCTGGGGGGGTGTGTTAGATATAAGCCGTTACAATATTGCAGGACACGGGGATCTCCTTTTTATGCAAATGGCGCAGTCGGTAAATCCAACAGTATGCATATCCAAATGCACAACTATGCTCAATACCCCTTTGAGTGTTGTAATGCAACACTGCGCTTGCTTACAGGGGGTCCAGCCAACGAGAGTAAGGCAAATGAAAGGTACCTCCGTCCCCACCTATTTTATATGGTAATAGAAGTCCCAGCAATTTCCCGATCTACAAAGAGCTTCATTACACTCCTTATACTGATGCCGCGATTTCCGTACAGTTCGGCGGCTGTTGCCGCTGGCTGCTTGCAACAGCTGTCGCAGCCGACCCTCGCCCAACCTTACGTTCCTACAAGCTTGACATGCCGACAGATTCTTATTTCGGACCCAACTGTGCTGTGAGACAGGCGTGCATTCGTCTCCAGTCCGAAACCTCTGACGTGACTGACTTTTTACTGCATACGCCGCAATGAGGTGATTGACAATGCGTTGCCGCCAACTGCCTTGTGATGCCTCCGGCTTCCACCGTGACTGCCCTCGCCGCTATAAAAGGAAGCTGTTGATGAGGGCTATTTCTAATAGACGTCCGAAGCAAGGGCCCTCCAGCCGCTCCTATGCACATGGCGCATAGCTGGTCGCCACATTCTACTTTATTCATCTCATCGTTATAAGTAGCAGCGATGGATGGGACAGAATTCAGCTTGAAGGGGTCATCGCCAAATACCCCTGCATTGGCAGTGCTTGGATTTGGTTTGTTATCGGCCTTTTCCTGTGACAGTTACTTCTTTCAACGCCTGTAAACACAGTTGGTGAGAATAGCACGAGAGCATTGTCTTTCCATGCGATCTGATTGACGTAGCAGAAGAGAATATAGTAAGGAAATACAGCACAACTGTGTCTTCCTGACTGACCTTGTTATCTACTGCTGGGACGGCTTTGAGAGCGTTGAATGCAAGGCTGCCGGCAGCCGTGTTACCCACAGCCTTTAGCTTGACGAGGGATGTGTAGATACCACAGTTACGGCGGGCTGTGCCTGTGGCCCCGTGACCCAATTGACGGAGCCGGCGAAACAGATCGTTGGAAAAAAATAGGTTATCGAGAAATACGTGGTATGTGGAACCCGGCAGAAGATTTACTAGGGAAATAACCACGGCTTGGGTCGGGTTCAGATATATTGTCTTCCTCTCTTGCATCCGCTGTCGGGCCTGCCGTCGCTGTGATGATACGTACCGGTGTCGAGCCGGCCGGACCCCTACCGGCCCGAACTTGCGCCCCGGCCTGTGCCAAATCCAGCCAACGCATGGAAAACATTGTAGCCCGTTTTTGCGACTCCGTCATCCATCCTTCCAATCCAATCTTCCTCGTTGTGTACCATGTTCGGATCCGCGCCGGCCTTGAACAGAAGGTCGATGGAGTCCGCATCACGGTTTGCGCATGCTGTGAAGAGGCGTGCAGAAGCGGGGCTTGGAGTTGACATTCGCCATAGAGTGCTTTAATAGACGCCCCAAAATGTCCCGCCTCTTATATGTGACGGCCTTTCCGAGAGCCCAATTCGCTGCTTTGGGGGTTTTGAGGTGGGGGGAACATCAAGACCATCTCAAGGTCACCTACACGAAAGGAATAATGGGCGGAGGAGCCCTTGAACTCAACGTGAATAGATGTTCTGTCATCTCATTTATGGGCGAAAGGGTCGCAAGGAGGCCAGGGAGGCCAAGGAGGTTGAACAGCTCAAGAAGTCTTAGGAGGCCAAGAAAGCTCCAGAGGCTAAGAATACCGACCAGGTTAAGGCCGAACAACGCAAGAAGACTGAAGAGGAAAAGCGACGCAAGAAGGACGAGGAGGAAGAATAGCGCAAGAAGGCCGAGACCGGGAACGACAAGGAAGATGGTTCGAATGATAGGGAAGAGTCTAAGGAGAATGTAGCGGCTCAAATCGCCGCCGCGGACGAAAAGAAAGCTGCCAAGGAAGCCGGCGAGAAAGCCGCAATGCCTGTGGAATGGAACGAAATCATGATACTGGTTTCTCTCAGAAAGGAAGAACACGGCGGTCCTGGTCGCCAGCGCCTGTGATGATGTCCGCGGCTTCCGGCTTCCCACTACCGTCTCTCCCGACTTTATGCACTATACCTGCTATATCTCGTCCCCCAACGCCCAGTGCCACAGGGCCCGAAAAGAGGAGGGGTGGTAAGGTATATACTATTTAATGTAATATTAGTGAGTGTGAAAAAGAGAGTCTGAGAAGTTGGGTATACTTAGTCTTAAAACCAACGCCTCGAGGTTCTCGCTAAAATTAGGACCGTCCATTTGCCCGAAGCCTAGCTAGCGGAGTACAAGCTATCCTTGAAAACAAGTTATGTGACCAACAATTCCAGACTAGCTCTCAGCTGAGTGGCGTCATAGAAAAGGTAACGAAACATAGGAAGCGAGGTCTTAAGGGTTAATTACGGTAGTCATCAGCCTAACTATGCATCGCTGAGCGGTTTCCCCCTAAGTCTTCTCTTTATATAGCATCTCTTATGCATTGGGCTACATTCCTTCAAATCACACGTAGTTCACGAAGAAAGAGAGGAGCCATACTGTGCTGGGTCTCATTTTGCGCTTGAAGTATTTCCCATCCTCTCTCTGCAGACGCTTTGAATATAGCAGAAGTGGGAAGCCTGAAAAGAATGCACATTGAAGTGCGGCTTAAAGATATTTTAGGATTGAAAGGCGGGAGCAGTACAACCAGCTATGGTACAATTGCAAGTAGTCTCTCCTTCTCTGAATCTGGACCCCGAAAAGGGTTTATCCGCTTTCGCCACTCTGCTATTATGATGTGTTCCGCGGCTAGATAATTCTAATTCTCGCAGTTATACCATAATGATCGCTAACCCAAGAATCTATCTTGGTCTGTCTCACTCTGTAGCCCTCAAGGAACCCAAGGCCTTTCAGTGTGTTGAATCTTTCTTCAGACATGTGTTCTTTGTGTAACCTGCGAACCGGTTGGCTTCTCACGATTTCGATTTCTTCTCTTTCAAGCTCCCAGGCGTTGACCTTCGCTCTCAACCCGATTCCTAAACGCCCGATTTTACCTGTAGCGTCTTGTGCATCCACCGGCTCAAGAACTTCGATCGTACCTGAGTAAAGGAACTTATCCATTCGTTTTGGATCACGGTGTTGAGAAGATTGGTGGCCCCATGTATTCCCTTTCTCCTTGTCGTCGGACTGTTCTCCATGGAAAACCCCTTGTGTCGTCATAGATGGCGAAGGGGCATCGTCCCAGATGTCATGCAAGTCCACCTCATCTGCCCGGGGATAGCCATGTTCTGACCTTTCGATTGCATTCATATCCCCCCCTACTATCCCGGCGACAACTCTGTGACCGGGTACCGTCGCTTTTTTTAACAAGTCGGAGATGACACCCAGCTGCTCTAGGCGATACGATTTGCCTTGCCAAAGCGACTCAAGATGTGTCGCGCAGAGACGGACACAATTCTGCTCACCGCTTACTATCTCCTCGCTCAAAATATGAATGTCAGCTGCGAGGGCGTCTCTCCCCATCTTTGTGACGAGCGGTACGCGGAAACAGCCCAATACCGGCAACGACTTGGATACCATCATGATAGTAAAGTATTCGGCAGCTTTCTTCTCTGAACGTTTCAAGACGGATGATTTATCAAGGATAACTGTTCGAGAAGTCTCTGGAGGCTTAATATCAGAAATAATAAAATGACGCCGAACCCATGGGTGCTCAAGGATAGTGCGAAGAGATAGGGGAGATATCTCTTGGAGCATGACGACAAGATTCTGAGCCTTAGTACTGAAGACCTGCTCTAGATGGGCCAAAGCCGCAAAAGTTCGAGCTGCAGGGTCAGGGCTCGACCAATCCAAGTTCCAAGATGCAAGTGTGAGCACTCCCACGGTTCAATCCAGGACTTTTGTAATTGATACTCAGCCAGGTTGATGATTCTTGGTGAATGAAATAGGGCTTGAGGGACCAGGACTTGATTTGCTCCTGTGCAGTTGAGTAGGGAGGCTTGCGACCTTTTCTATCCTTGTTTTTAGAATGTAGTTGTTCTTTGTTCAACCTAGAGTGGTTCATTGAACTGCTAAATTGAAGGCTTAGTCGTGAAGTGAAGGGGAGTATTGCTCTCTGCCAGGACTGGCGAAAGACAATTAGTGTTTCGCGGCCGATTAAGTAGCGTTGAAAAGGCATTCTGAATTTGAGATCAACTTATTCGGTATGGATGTTGACGAGGAGAAAAGTCGAGCTTCCAAGGGACGGCAATTTGTTTCTATGCTGCCTAGGAACAAGCTTTGGGGCGGTGTCACGTGCACAAAGGGCCCTGGAGAAGGAATACCTTACAAAGAGCGAAACACATGCATGGCACTGGAGACGCCTATAAATTAGGGCGTTTCTAGCAGGCTATAGGGACTTCAAAGATTAATCTTACAAACTAACTACCCCTACCTTTGAGTCTACAGTGACTACCCTTCTGACTGGCTGCTTCTATCACGCTTCCTACCTTTTGGCTCTGACATTGATATTGTACTCGAGGCTAATAAACTTTCTCGTGCAGGCATAAGCTTTTTTCTCGGCGGAAAACTGACATTGCCATCTGTCACGCCGGCTTGCCCGCGTGAATTAGAGCGGTGTGAGAGGTTCTTATTTCGTTGAGATTAAATCTTGTTAACGTATATGTTAGAGTCTTGAGTAAAAGCTCTAAGGTTATCCTGATCGAACGTCATTGTTCAGTCAGGTTTCCATCATGACCAATTTTTCACGACGTGAGTCATCTTATCTAACAGTCCGAAGCCAATATCACTGTACGTTTACAATGGCGGGGATATAGCTCAATGTTTTTAAGCCTGCAAAAAGCAGACACTTCAGAATACTGCGCAATCTGAGAGGTTATGAGCTATAACCATGCAACTTGGAGCGACAGGACAGCTAGACCGACACATTTCCGGAGTTGTGCTACAGTGCTCAAGGGCATCAAAGTTGCGGATCCCGCTGCAAGTGCTCGGTATTTACCGTGCAGAACCTTACCTGCGTGCTGCAGCTGAACTCTAGGCTCCAATAGGAACTGTGGCTGTGTGTAGGTTGACTGTATGGCTCCCAACGAGGTGAACCCGCCGCCGCCTAGGCAGATTTGAGACAATTCTTTGCACTTTGTCCCAATCGCTGGGCTTGACAAAGCTGAATAGAAATGTAACTATCTAGTCTTGCAGGCGCCACGGATTGGATTGGCAACACGTGTTCTGGAGAGCCTCAACCGAAAATTAATCAGGCTGCGTACATCCGCTTGCTTACCCACGAGTCTTCTGCCTTCGCTCCCTGACATCGTGAAGTTTTCTTGACTTTCTTGTGTGAAGTTCTACTGTCGTCTTGAGCTGCAACTCATCATGTCCGCGTTGAAACTAAGACGGAGCCTCTCCGAGGTCTTTCGGGGGAAGAAAGCGACACCCACAAGACCTGGTGGGCTTGCCCCTCTGGCAGAAATCCCGGAAGATGAGCTCACGATGCCGTCCTTGCACCTTGACGACATCCAGTACGAAAACAGCCTCCAAGAAGCCTTTGTGACCTCTCTGCGCGAAAGAAACCACGACCTCGAACAAGAGCGAAACGCGTCGACTATCCGAGCCCGGCACCTGGAGGAGCAGTTGCGTGTGCTGGCCCAAGATCGACAAGGCATCGAAGACGAACTCGCACGCTTACATCGCGATAACTGCAGAGCTCGCGAACTAGAGACGACTAGAGTGCAAGAGTTGCAGGCGACCATCCAAAATATACGACAAGAGAGGGATAGGTTGGAGGAGAAAGACGCACAGCAGATCGCCAAACTGGAGCAAAGTCTAAAGGAGTACCAAGTCTACTGTGTGAAAACAGATGAGGCCCATCGAAACCTTCAGGAAAAAGCCAATGCACTCGAAGCCGAAAACCATACCCTCCAACAATCCCCCGATTGCGCCGTCGCCGAGATGCAACAAGACAAGGCCAAGCTGAGGGAAAAAGTGAAGACTCTAGAAGCAGATATATCACACGAGAGATCCGTGCGAGAGGCAGGAAATAAAGCTTATGATGACTTGCGAAAACGGAAGGTTATGAAAGAGATGCATAACAAGAAACTGGCAGAGCAAGTGGCAGCCTTGCATCGACAGATGGAAGTGGTCAAGGCCGAGTCCAGCCGACAGATGATACAACGGCTGGAGGAGCAGCAGAAGAGGCACGATGTAGAGAAAGAAGAAGCATCTCGAGTCTTGGGGAATGATCTGACGCCTCGATCAATTTTGGTCCACAAGATCTTCTCCCAGGGCTCCCCAAGCGCTGCAGTTAGTAGGGATGGGCCGAATGCCGCCATGTTTCTGCAGTCGTGCTCTCCAGCCATGCTAACAAACCAGCTTCTCGACATCCGACTCAATACTCAGCAAGCCCGACGCTTCGCTGAGAACGCCACTGTTGATGAGCACACGCTCCTTGTTTGCGACCTGTGTCAGCGGCCCAGGTTTTCCCGCAAGCCCAATGCTAACCCCAGGCTCCGCATTAATGAGTTTACGAAGCCGTCGACTATTTGCTGCTCAAAGTCCATTTGCACAGAGTTTTACCTGGACAGGCTCACGAAGTCACTGGTTACTGACTGGTGGACAAACTTGGGCATCAAAAACTGGCTGAGGTGTCCGGCCCCAGAATGCGGCAAGCCTCTCCCCGTCAGCCATCGAGAAGGCCTGACGAATTTGCTTCGACAACTCGGGGATAAAGACATGGAGAACAATATATCAATGTGGGTACCTAGATCAACGTAAAAGGCGTATCTTGCTCATACTGTCTAGGTACGATCGGATTCTGACCTTCCGAGCCGCCCTCAACAAGCTGCGATCTCCGCCGAGCGACGACGCCTTGGCTATAGCCTGCAAATTGCACAACCAACTTATATCGGTCGGTCGGATGCGCTCTTTTTTCGACCCCAAATTCAATAACCCAGAGCCCGACGACACAGGCCGGATTCCCCCTTTCAGGCCAGGGAAGATCCGTATCATCAGCGTGGACCACGGCGGAGGCAGCATACAAGTCCCACTATTCGTGCGATTCCTCCGGCGACAGAGAAAATTCACAGAATGCGCCGTCTGCACCGAGGAGTTGTATGATCTCGAATTTGGTTCCGCGGAGGAATGGTTAGACTTGTGTGCGGGGTTTCATGGCGATTGGATGTGGAGGATCTTGCAGTTCCCCATGAAGCTTGCACAGGAGTGCAAGCACGACATCGACTTCTGCACCCGTTGCCTGCAAAGACATCTAAAGACGCAGCTTGAACAGTACGGGAGAAGCAAATGTGATCAACTTGCTTGCCCTGCGGATGGCTGTAGCCGTCGGCTGACGTATGACGAGATCCGACTATATGCAGAACCAACGACATTTGACGAGTTAGTGACGATCATACTGACTGACAAACTACCAGAATGTTAACAATTACAGATATGACCGGTACTTGAATCTCAACACGCTGAGTCGGTACCCGAATTTTCGATGGTGCCTTGGGCCAGATTGTCCAAGCGGGCAGATCTATGACGACGGCGACAATGGTGAGATAATAGACCCGCGTGTTCACTGTCAAGAGTGCGCTTTCGAGATGTGCTACACCCACTCGATGCCATGGCACGAGGGTCAAACCTGCGAACAGTTTGACAGCGTGAGACAGCACGGCGATCCGGAATTCCAGCAGACGCAGGACTGGATCGCGCAGAACACAAAGCCTTGTCCTAACTGCAAAGAGAATATTCAGAAGGGCGAGTATTGTTTCCACATGACTTGTAAGTAATTCTAAACCGCCCCGAAGAGGTTATTTCTTTGACGCTGATGATCGATACTTGGGCTCGAGCTGCCACTTCGAGTTTTGCTGGGAATGCCTGGCAGACTGGAGCCGAATTTCGTCCGGGGATGGCCGACACAATGCGCGCGCACATGGCGAGGGCTGCCCCTTTCGTACCAACGGACTGACGCCCACCCAGATTTCCGGGACGAACCTGCAGGAGGCGCTGGGGCGTCGGCGATAACAACGCTCTATGTGAAAAGCAGGGCATAACGTACTACGTTGTATGACCTAAATACATGAATATACGCAGGTTTCTAGAATTGGAGAAGGACACGTAAGTCAATGTCACGAATGAGCCCGCCAGACTGCCAAATGTGGGTATGGCTAGGAAGAATAAATGGCCCAGGAGACGTGCATCTGAAGCCACAAAACACAAAATGCTGGTATTCTCTGCAATTATCTGGAATTAGCTGTAAGTGCTAGAATGTACGCCTAGTTTCAAACCTGTTTTGATAAAACAGAAAGATGGCTTGTTCAAGTACGTTGGCGAAAGGTCGTCACAAGGGCAGCAGTGCGGTGCAGCATCTGTGATCTGCTGCTTTAATCCGCCACTACCGACCATAAAACGCGGCTTACTGTCCGTATCATGATATGTCTCAGTTTTTAAGCATCAAGGAATAAACACCAAGTCAGGCTAGCTTAAGATACTGAACCTCGATCCGGAATATAGCAATAATCTTGCTCTAAAGCTCCCACTTACTGCATAATAAGGCTCGAATGCTCCCTTTGGAAGGAAAGCATATGCCTCTAAAACCATGATTGCTCTTAGTAATAGAGTTTTAAGATGCAAAGCTATTGATTAGGTCTCTGAGCTGAACATAACCGGATCTTATTTGGGTTGTACTACTAAGACTAGTTAAACGATTTATCATTATACCTAGGAATTTGTCTCTTTATGCCTTTAATATGGTCTACTTAGCTATAGAGGAAGAAGAAAAGTAACTAAGGTAGAAAATAAAGGAACGAAAATCGTAGATATTCATCGTTTCAGGCCCAACATGTCTAGGCTCCCAAGAGACGCCGCGAACTGCATCATCAGCACCCGCCCCGAGCGACACCCAATAGCAACATAACGTCCAGCCGCAGCCGCAGAATAAGGCGACCGATACTCTGGAGGAATCCAAAGCATTCGCTCCTCATTTCTCATAACCCATTTGCCGTTAGAACTTACCTTGAAGCATGAATGACGTAGTTCTTCTTCGGGAGCTGCCAGTGACGGCGAACTAGTGAAAGTCAAGGGATCCAGGATAATTACGCCATCAGTGGTGAGAAGACGTGACCCATCAGGAAATGCGACGATTCTACCTATACCGCCGTTAAAACCACCCTTCACGTAAAACACCTGGAGACATGAACCCATCGCCGGGTCCCAGATCTTCACGGTCTTATCCCAGCCCCCCCACGACGCCAGACGCCGGCTATCTGGTGTGAACGCAACTGACCGGGGCCTGAAACCATGGTGGAGAGTCTGGAGGCACATGCCTGTTGCTAGGTCCCAGACCTTGACGGTTCCGTCTTGCGATGCTGACGCTAAACGCTGGCCATCTGTAGTCAAAGTAATGCCTGAAACTACTTCTCTGTGGCCCTCAAGCGTCTGGAGGCAATTTCCTGTCTCTGGATTCCAGATCTTAATCCTGGTATCAAGAGATGTCGATACTAGACGCTCACGCCAGCCATCCGCAATGTATAGGATTGATGAAATCCTATCATCATGACCTTCAAGTGTCCGGAGACATACGCCCGTCGCTGGGTCCCAGGTCTTGATAGTGCCATCTAAGGACCCTGAGGCCAGACGTTTACCATCCACTGTAAAGGCAAGTTTCTCAACTGGAGTGGTGTGGCCCTCATGTATCTGCAGGTCCATGTCTATTTCCAGGTCCCAGATACGAACGGTCGCATCCATCGATCCTGACACTAGACGTCGATCATCCTTCATAAAACTAACAGATGTAACCGTGCCATCATGGCCCGAATACGTCCCAAGGCATATGCCTGTTTCAAGTTCCCAGACCTTGATAGTCTTATCTTCTGATGCCGATGCGAGATACTGGCCATTTGTTGTAAAGGCGACTGACCTGACTCTTTCGCTATGGCCCTCGAGTGTCCGGAGGCATACGCCGCACGCTGCGTCCCAAATCTTGATATAATTGTAAAATGCGGATGCTAGGTGCTTGCCATCTTCTGCATAAGCGACAGATGGGGCCATACCATGGCCTCTAATCGTCAGGAGGCATTTGCCTGTTGCTAGGCCCCATATCTTGATAGTCTCATCTGCTGATGCCGAAGCGATACATTGGCCATTCGGCGTAAATGCAACTGACCCGACAAGACTGTGATGTCCAAAAATTGTCTGAAGACATGTTCCCTCTGCCAAATCCCATATGCTGATAGTTCCATTGTGTGATGCTGATGCGAGCCGCTGGCCTATTGGGGTGAAGGTAATTGAGCTAATATTGTTCCAATAACCAGCCTCAAGAGTCAGAAGGCATATGCCTTTTTCTATATCCCAGACTTTGATAGTGCTGTCTCTTGACGCCGATGCGACACGTTGACCGTCTTCAATAAATGTAACCGACGTGACATCGTCTCCATGGCCCACAAGGGTCTGGAGGCATGCGCCTGTCTCTGGGTCCCAAATCTTTATAGTATTGTCTGCTGATGCTGATGCCAGCCGTTGGCCATTGACCGAAATCGCGATCGAGTTGACACCTTGGTCGTGGCCCTCGAGCGTTTGCAGACAAGCACTCCAATCCTCTGCGACAATGGGATTCGATGTGATCCACTTCGGAGCTTCTTCACTGAAAGCCTTTCTGATCAGGCTTCTGGCCGGACTGAACACAAGTGTTGCGTAAACCTGTAGTGGGGCAATATCTATAGCATTTTTGTGAAGGAGAATAAATCGATAAGCGTCGTGTATCAGGTCGGAAAGCTGTTTGGTTTCTGCGCTCGACTAAGGACATGTCAGCCATTCGTTCTGTTAGAAGGTGTGACAGCATCATCAAGTCTCACAGTAAACTCTCCGAGTTTTCGCACTGCTATCACTCCCTCAGATGTATTGTGCAATAAGCTGAGAGCTTCTAGCCAGTAAAGGAACTTGGTTTTCAGGAAGGTATACACAGTGACGGCGCCTTCTTTATGGTCGCTCTGGCTGTTGCCTGTCATCCATCCCGAGTCACACAGATGGTAGACCCAGTAGATACAGGAGTACCGAACCGGCACTAATGGGTCTGGGTCAGGCTGAGAGACTTGATCGATGGGGAATCCAGGGGCACGTAGATCGTAGATGTCGCGCCGTAGTGTTCTTTTCAGAATCTCCAACGACCTCAAGAAGATGGTGTGGTGTTCATGCCCAATACCACGAGGCAGGATTTTGTCGGATGCCTGGTTGAGGAGGAATTCTTTTGCCGATTGGTGCACAAAATAGACAGTACCATCACCAAGAGTTAGGAAAGAGCCACATGACTCAATGATTGCTTGCAAGGTTTGGTGATCGTCTTCATGCTCTCCTAGCGACTGAACGAGAGCTGCCAGTTCTTTCAGTGTGATCGGACGATAGACTGCAGAAACGGCAGCTAATATCTCCTTGGAGATGCCGGCATCGTTAGAATGAAAGATATTTCTCATCATTCGCTCGTATAGAGCATCAAGCCCTGATGGGAATTGTGTCAACTTGTCGAGAGTTTGATGTTTCAGAACACTAGAATCTGCAAGCTCACGACAGACCAAGGCCACCCAGAGAAAAGTGTCGTTGGCATTGGAGGTCAAATGGTGCTGAACTGCATCCCGGATCTTAGCGGTGTATCGCTTCTTTGACACTAATTGATCCACCTCGTGCTGGATGTATACAAGAACCGCGGCAGAGATGCAATCTCCGTTCAGCTCGAGACAGAGCGTGACCTTTTGTGTAGTGTTGTTCAATACCTCCTCGATGGTGGGCCAATTGCGGCTGGATACGATCCATTTTGCGCGACAAGAGGAATTTGGCTTTGAGATGAAGTCGAGAAACTGCTGAAGGTCCGTGACGCATTCGTCAAGCGCATCGACGACTAGAACCTTGTTTTCCAAGAGGGGATCGGCGAGCATGTTGGCAAGGACTTGTGAGAGGGCAAACCAAGCATTTGCGTCCTCGAATAGACGCTTGCCCGCATTCATATATTGGTCTTTGAGGTGTGAGATGAGGGATTGGTGTTGGTGGACGAGCAGCCAAATGAGGCCGCGTAGTGCGGCTATTGAGTTGTCAAGCCGTGCGTCGGTAGCCTGGTAAAAGAAGTAGGCCGGCTGATGGGCTTTAGAAGTCGTTTTGGTCAACTCGTCGATAATGCCGCAAAGCAACATGGTTTTCCCCTTGCCCGGGTCGCCTTTGATCCAGAGCAATCGACTCTCGGGGTCGTTGCGCCATTGCAAAAATTCGGCATTGTCTAGGATCCATCGGTAGGAGTCTTTTAGCAGGGTGCCTTTGGTGCTTTCAATGCGGGCTTTATCGAGGCGGGGGTCGGTTACATGAAGGTCGGCGAGGAGTTCGCGCCCTTTGCCGGAATCTAAGAGTTCATTCGCGCCTGTCAGTCACTTTACGGGAATTGACATGGTGATGAAGAGTATTCATACCAATGAATATATCACGAGCACTGAAATCACCGGAGCCCGAATGTTGAATGCCAGGCCCAACCAACACCGACGACGCACCAGGCCCGCCTAAGTTGTGGGACGGCGCGCTACTGTCGATGTTTTCTTGAGGCACAACGTCGCGTATGGCAAGTCGCTTTTCGGGCCTGTCGTCTGAGTTGGAAACTTGCTCAGTCCGAGGCCGCTTGTCTCTGTACTCCATTTCACAGGTGTGGATGGTGTAGACCGACAAGAATTGACGCCTGAAAGCCCTTCAGCCTGCGAAGAAAAAAGATCAGGCTGAGCGCACAACTCGACAGCGGGAGAGTAATCACTGACGTGTGCCTGCGTCATTGGCTAGAATATGTTTACCGAACCGTCTTCGCAGCCTCGGCGGTTAACCGAGCACAAAATCATTCATCATAGCTTTATTCTGCACACTCATCAAATGAGCGCCGCCCAATATTCACGTGAAAGTCACACCTATAGTGTCATCAACGAACGTGAGATTTATCGTATCCTTGCTGCTGTAGCCTTGCTGACAAGCCTTAGCATCACTATGCAGGGACTTGAATTCCTCAAGACGCACGAAGACTACACCGTCGCGGTGGTATGCGCCATGAGCTTCGAAATGAGTGCTGTACGCTACATGCTAGACCGAGAACATCCCCGTCTGCCAACGAAAGATGGAGACCCAAATATCTATAACTTGGGCGAGATCAACGGCCATAGCATTGCTATCGCCTGCCTCCCTGGTCAGCAGGGAAAGGGTGCTGCAGCGACCGTAGTTACGAATATGTCACGCACTTTCCCATCCATCAAGTGGCGTTTTCTTGTGGGCATAGCGGGAGGCGTCCCAGGTAATGAACACGATATTCGTCTAGGCGACGTTGTTATAAGTATGCCCGAAGGGCAGTACAGCGGTGTTGTTCAATATGATCTGGGAAAGGATACCGATGATGGATTCCTACTGAAGGGGTTTCTCTGGCCCCCACCAGCTCGACTTAGGAGTGCTGTTGAGATGATGCGATCCGATCACCTGGTCAGCGAGAACAAAATCGAGGACTTCTTGACAGAGATGTTTAAGAAGGGGCCACGACTTGTTGCCTACAAACAACCATCTAACGAGTCCGATGTTTTGTTTCGCGAAGATTATCCACACGTTTCTGGTGACGCTTCATGCGTGAACTGTGATCGGTCCCACACGATCGACAGGCCACCACGCCAGTTTGAGGGCTCTGTCATACACTATGGACTAATTGCCTCGGGGGATGTTGTCCTCAAGAGCGCCACAACGAGGAGCGCAGCTGTGCGCAGGTTAGGAGATGTCCTCTGCTTCGAGATGGAAGCTGCGGGACTCATGAGTGAGTTCTCCTGCATCGTCATCCGCGGCATCTCCGACTACGCCGACTCTCATAAGAACGGCGCTTGGCACCATTATGCGGCAGCAGCGGCAGCTGCTTGTGCTAAGGAGTTGTTGTCCTACTTAGACCCGGGTGTTGTCCCTGTCGTGGTACCTCCCGCAGGCACGGCGGCCTGCACTGACAACGCGTCGCCTGCTAGCCATACTTTCAACGGCAAGGGCATTCAACACTCTGGCTCGGGCAGCTTCTCGGCTGGAGATGTACATATCGAATGAGTGAGAAGATATATGGCTCTAAGAAGGGAAGGCATGGGAAACTGTACTTGAGAGGCACTAATACTCTTGTACTCGACGTAGGTACAAGCCATAAACAGTTTAGTTTACAAACTTCTTAAACATGATTGTCTTGAATTATCTTTAGGCTTGTCAAGTTGAAGAAGGACACAAAGATATTCTGGTTGAGATCTATGGCGACAGCGGACTCGTAATACATAGCTCGGCCCTCGAAGTCCAACTTGGGCCATCAAGCTGAAGATGATAGGGAATCAGATGGTGCGAATTGCGAATCGATGGCGAATGCCAGGGGAAATTTAACCGCACCAATCGCAACCCTGCTAGAGAATGACGCAATGAATGGGTTCGGCCTGGGAGTTCAAAAGTCCACGAGTTCAAACCTTCCATTTCGCGTTATTTTGGCCGAACGTTGAGCCGCAAGGCATCGGTGTGCGAAATGATGCGAGAAGATAGACGGATTATGGAAATATCGATGCGTACTACTGTTCTAGACCCAGTTATGAGCGCCGATTTATCCACAATTCACATGGGAGACACGAACTACATGTATTAGCTTCGGTTCAAATCGAAAACCGGCCGCGACTTCCGGAGTACCCTGTTAGAAGTCGAGATATAAAGCCTAGGCTCGTGGGCTCTTTACAGCTCGACATCTTCATCGAGGTTCTAGTAGTCACTCAGAACAATACTTCGAGTCGTCTTGGAAGAAATCGACTCCTGCCATGCGCCTCCAAACTTCTCTGTGGTCGCTTTTCGGCTCGCTGGTGGCTGCCCGCAGCGGCCCATTCTTGACGGAAGTCGGCGATGGCTCATGGGTCATCGGTAATGACATTTGGAACGTCACCCAGGGTTCCACCTATGCCAAAAAGCTATTTTGGCAAGGTGTCCCAGGAGCGGATCTTGTGGGATCTGCCGTAGGACATTACATTGGATACGGTACGCCGCTTCCTTATTGCTTCCAGGACGCCATCTTCTAACATCGTGGCTGCAGATGGTGAGGCGAACTTGGTATTTACCAACGCCACAATTGTTGCGAAGGGAACACACCATATTGATGTTGCTTTTCAATCAACTCTTGGAGATCTTCATTGGGTTGTTTTCGACGATCTTTCTGGTGCATACCAGTACTTTGTCAACCGTGCTCTCCCTGATCTCAGCATTCTTCGAACACTCTGGAGATTGTCGCCAGATTATTTCACGCATGGCCGCACCCACCTGAAGAACGAGCCCCTTCCCGACTTCAACCTCTACCTTAACAACCCCGAAGTCCAAGACGAAACCTGGCAGTTGGATGACGGGTCATTCATCACCAAGTACGACTGGTCGAATGCAGTCCGGGACAGAGACTTTTATGGAGTCTATGGCTCAGAGGCCGGCTCCTGGTGGATCCATCCCTCGACCGAGTACTACAACAGCGACCACTACAGCCAAACCTTGACTGTTCACAGGGAGAGCAGCACTGGAGATTCAGTGCAGCTCAATGTCGTGCAAGATACGTCCCATTTCCGCCTCGGTCAGAAGACTACGCAGCCCGCTGGCAAGATCTGGGGTCCCTGGCTCTGGTATCTGGTGAGTCTCGCCCATAATTCCGTGCATCGTGCAATGAGCTAATATTGGCCAGAACAATGGCAGCATTCCAGATGTTCAACAAAGACGCAAGGAAGAGCTCAAGCACTTCCCCTACAGCTGGCTCGACAACAAATCTTACAAGTCTCGGGGTGGTGTTCAAGGAACGCTCCGTCTTTCCGACGGACGAGTTGCCTCCAACGCTGCTGTTTACCTTGGTGATTCCAACACTAGCATCCGACCTTCTGTTCAAGGTAGCAACTACTACTACACCACTTACACCAACGATAAGGGTCGCTTTTCATTCGACGACGTCAGGACTGGGTCCTACGGTCTCTATGCCTGGTCCCACGGCGGAGACTTGGCGGATGTGTACACCAACTTCACCAAGTCTGGTGTGACCATCACCAAAGACAAGACCTTGAACCTAGGCCAGCTGTCCTGGAAAGTCCGCGACGTCTCCAAGCGCATCTGGCAGATCGGCGAGTTCGACAAGACGGCGCGAGGTTTCAAGAACGGAGGCATCCCGTACCAACACGGCGTTACGGAGCAGAGCCCAGCTAACCTCACCTTTGTCGTGGGCAATTCTGAGGATGCCGACTGGTACTACGCATCATCCGCAGTCGGAACTTGGACCATCGAGTTCCAGCTCTCAGCAAAGGAGATTGCCGCCAACAACACCGCACTGCTTAGCGTCTCACTGGCTGGTTATTCACAGAGTGCAGCACTGGATATTAAGGTCAACGGGCAGGTGTACGACTCATTGAGCAAGGATGTCCTTGCAAGCGACCCGGCGCTTTATCGGTCTGGTAAGATCAGTGGCGAGTGGCGATTCTTGCAGTATGAGGTTGAATCCAATGTCTTGAAGGAGGGCTTGAACACCGTTGAGTTTACTGTCACGAGGTACACGAAATGGCGGGGTTTCTTGTGGGACAGCGTCATTTTCGAGTGGCTGTAGGATTTATATAGCAAAAAAGACCAGACATCGAAATGTTATCCCTTGAGGATAAATGAGAGCTGTTTACTAAGTGGCAATTTATCTTCTCTTGATTCCTACCCAGCAGTTCAAAGGCTTTTTCGAGAATCCTTCATGTGATTCCAACTTCGTCTGGATCAGTTTGAAATCATACCGTCGGAATGCGGTACCAATAATCAGTGCCAATTCCATGTGCGCAACGTTCTGGCCAACGCATGCTCTCGGGCCGTATGAGAAAGGGTTGAAGGAAGCCTTCTGGCGCTCAGTCAGTTTCAGCCAGCGGTCGGGTTGAAACTCTTCGACATCGGGTCCCCATATGTCTGCGTCGTGGTGAATAGTGTAACTCGGCACGGAGAGCACAGTGCCTTCGGGAAAGTGCTCTTTGTTGTAAGAAACACCTCGTGGGGCGGTGACAATCCGAGGGAGCCCAATCGCGGAGGTTGAGTGTAGTCGCATTCCTTCGTCGATACACTGTCTGAGAAATCGTAGATTCTTGACCATATCGTGGGAGGCGATCAATGACTCGGCGGGAATGGCTGCATCGAGCTCTGTCTGAAGCCTAGAAAGAACGTTCCCAGGATTACATCGTTCACCCTGGAGAATCCAGTACACCACGGCACACGCTGTGTTAGACACAGTGTCGCTACCGGCAATGAGTTGTGTTAGGGCCTCGGAGACCAGTTCATCCCTCGGCATCGGGTTCCCGTCGCAGTCTTTGCCGCGGCAAAGCATATCCAAAATATCATGTCGCCGTCCTTCAATGGATGTCCCTTTCTCAGAACCTTCAAGACGCTTGGTGACGGCAGCTTCGGCAATCCCATGAAGATCTGTGACTGACTGTAATCCCTTGGAGAAGAATGGGTCCGGCAAATACTTGGCGAAAGGTCGTATCTCAGGCAACAGGCCAAGTGTTGAGCTCACTTCGCCCCTGCGGTTGAGTGTTTCGGCCCCGGGAACGTAGGTCTTCGGCTTTCCTGGTAGAGTAGACTCGCACTCATCACGGCCACGGTCTACCATCCCAAAAGGCGCCCCAAATGCCAGGTCGCCGATAATGTCGAAGGCCAAAAAAGTGCACCAGGGCATCATGTTAATCCGCGCGAATCCATCCGATCCAGGATATGCAGCGATACGATCGAGTTGGGAAACCCAACGACGTAGGTTATCCGCCATATGTGACTCGAAGTCTTGCACAGCTCCAGGAGAAAACGCATGGGCGATAATCTTGCGCTTCCTAGTGTGTTCTCCACGATGTCGCACATTGAAGACTCCGGGGACTCCTGAAACAAATGCGCCATAGAAATGACTGATTTCCAGTAAATATGACATCATAGGCAATGAAGAAGGGATTTTTACTCTTTCAGGAACCCATTCCCATGCGCATAAACAGTACGTAAACCTTCGGGTGTTGCAATCGACACATGGTTGAATCCGACGCGAACGACTTTGCCGTACTTTCGATGGGCTGAATCGACCCAAGCAAACTTCTGGCCCCGTCGAGCACCTAGCGCAAGCCAGATGTTACTGAACTTTCCTACAAAAGGGCCTGGGATATGTTTAAGGTGTCGGTAGGTGGTAAAGTATGGGACGATCCAGTACAAGACCGCCCAGATGGGCACAAGCAGAGATATCAATACGAATAAACGGGGAAGCTGCATTATGAGATAGAAATATGGGAGCTGGGACTTGGGACAGCGAACAGAAGTCAGCCGACGGAAGCGTCGAGGCGGGGGTTTTTATAACATTTCTGCGTGCTACTCAGCACGCATCCGATTTTCCGTTCAGCCTAGCACAACCGCGACCGTTGAATGATTATCACCGTCAAAGTTGCCTTGAAGAGTGGGAGTACAGTACCGTGTAGCATTACACTGCATTCATAACAAGCAAGCCCAACGGTTCAAGGGCTCGGGGCCATTATCTTATCCCCCACTTTTGAGATTACAGCGTATCGACTGGCCCTACCGTATCTGATATCAACACTCAAACAACCCTCTGGTCTGGGTTCGCTCAAGTCTATTGTCCCCCACTTCTGCTATTGCAGCAGACCTGCCTTGAATCAATCCTTGAAACATGTGTGCTGCACTATCTACCCTCCAAGAGGGAAAGAATTAGCATGCTTGGTTATTTGCACGCTCAATGACTTGATGGATAGGGTCATTTTGGGCGGTAGGTCCTCATTGAATTGGTACACTGCTCCCGATGTGGTGACTTGTCTTGGCTATTGCTATTGGTTCCATCATCGTCATTAACAAATGTGGTACCCTCCGGGAGAGCGGCCTGCTCTTGCGCGGTAAGGGATCTCGGGGGTGCCGCCCGACCTCGGACTGCTCGGGCGGTCATCCGATATTGTGTGACAGTGATGCACGGAAGAATCTGTTTGACGGCATCTGGACCCAGTCTTGCCGGCTGTCATCCATCGGGTTCTCTCCTCGTCCTATTTTTGTTGGGACCGACGCCTGCAGGGCTTTTACGCAACGTATTATAAAATGTAGATGCCGACGAAAGTCATCGCCACCTTAACACTGGCATTTATACGAGTCCTTGGGAAGGCCACCCTCTCTCCGCTCCACGTGCGTCTTGTCGTCGCGAGGGTCGGTCAATCGCAGGTCGGCGATGCGTCGGTTGCGGTTAGGGTCGGTGCAGTCGTAGCTGTAGGTAGTCGTCGTTATTGGTTGTGTAGGTATTTCACACACGGGCTCTGCTGTCCCCATTCGTCGCCACTCGCCCGTTCTACCGAGTTCATTCTATTGAGCTTGTTTGTGTGATTCACCGAACCTACGCAATGAATGGAACCACGTTTATCTTCAGTGTATCACGACCCAAGTTTAGCTTCAGTACACCACGACCCAAGTTCATCTTCAGTGCACCACGACCCAAGTTTGGCTTTGCCGTGGCACTTCTGTTCGTCCTCGTCGTCTCGACGCTCATGCACATGTGGTATGCACGCAGCCAGTTGACTTTTCACTCATAGGCGCCATCTCGGGACAGGACGTTTTTAGTCGCATCTGTCCCAACCCTAATAGCCAGTGCCAGAGATGTTGCAGTGAATCAAGTCTATAGTTGAATATATAAAGAGGTGAAGTTTCCTAAGGGTGTATTCCTTACCAACTTCACTTTTAATAATTCTCGATCTATCTTCAAGACAACATACACCCAGATTATTTTTACAATGTGGTCAAACCATTCTAGCTCTAGCTCTAGCTCTCATGGAAGGAGCCCTGGAGCGACATGGATGGCTCATCCAGATTGTGAGGTTTGCCGCGGAACAGGGTTTTACAATTTCACTGTTTACTATTGGCGAGAAAGGCCGTGCGACTATTTTGTAGGCCATTGCACGTTCTATGGCCATACAGCAGGTTGCAGGGGTTTGTATTGAGAGAGCGCTGATGAGGGGATTCCAGCCGCACCGCAACTACGTTCTAAATATCATCATTATGATAATGATAATTGAAGATTATTAGTCACAGTCGCACATGTGAAGAAATGGCAATCTGGTCACCTCGGGTGAGCCGTTACCTAATGAAGCTGTCCTCGTTTTCGTGCGGTTATGTGGGTTGTGTTATGGGTGACTGCTGTGTTGCGATTTTATGATTTTGCAGTCTTAACCTACATTTGCCGGATTGCCACTCCTTCATGGGAGATTCCAACACATCAAGGTATGTTTGAGAACTTGATGAGTCACACGGCAATAAAATAAAAAGTTTGAAAAAGAGAAAAGAAAAAGAAAAAATCCAACAACGGGTGGGTAGCTCTGCACCATAAAAAGTTATTTCCCCCTCAGTAACTATAATAAATGCCTGCTCTTCCACGCATTGGATAATCCACCTCCTCTTGAATATCCCAAGATCCAACCCACTTAACAATCCTTCCCTCACCACATACGAGCTCCGTGTATTCATTGCCAACAACACAAGCGCCACCGCAATTATCAATCAATCATGGAGAGCTCAGCAGCGCCGCAGCCCGTGGCGAATTCTGCAGCCAAGGTGCGGATTTTGCTGCAATCAGTTACTCACCTTGTGCCTGGCAGTGATCGTGGAGAAAAACTCACCTTCGTTCAAAACGTGGTCTGTCAGCATCATTGGAAACGGGACTTCGATTATACCCGGGAGCGTTGGTATGGATATGGTGACGACTTCGGCCTCAACAATAGGAAATGCTTTTTTCTGATCGACCACCACGGACATGATCACACTGTTCAAGAGGAAAAGGTACCAGTAATATGGTACAAGTGGACAGGAGAGTCTCTGTAGGTCGCACCCTTCTAATTATATATTATCTCACCCCTGGCTCAAGACCAGCTCAAGCTAAGAAGGCTTTCAGCGTCCGTGTCCACGAGGACCTCCCTTCTAAAATACAGAAAGAACTCCAGAAATGGCCATTTACATGGGAGGGAAGGAAGTTCCATAAGGTGACTAAAGGACCAGATGGGAAATATGATCCATTAGTCCGTCGCCAAATTATCAAGTCAGACCTCCGCCACGGTGTACCCATGCTTGAAGATTCTGTCAAATTCTTAAGGGAGTATCCAGAGCATATGCAGTGGCTCAAGGCTCACCTGGAGCGCGAACTATGGGTTAAAGTTGAGACAGCTTTGTCATCTCCATAGGTAGTGAAGAGGAGTAATAAGAATTTCGCGGTTCTCGTTGTTCTAAACAGAGTTGAATGGGAGGCAATAAACATCAATCTTTTGAGGACCAATCGGGTCATGCAGCCAGGTTCTTGTCCTCTCTGGACAGTGCTATGTGATGATGGGTGATACGAGTACTCCGCTTCCGTCCGTCCCCCAGTTTGCCAAGTTCAAGCTTACAATTTCCTGGCTCCTGGCCCCTTTAGCTGACCCACTTGTTAGGTGAGCTCATCCGTCAACTCAGGGAAAAGCAGCGACTACTCGAGTTCTCGGGCGAGACAGGAAACAGTGCAAATCGGGATCGTAATTTTATGTTGGTATGTTAACTCGAACCTGTAATCAACTCGCCGCCAGAGAGCATCCGTTATTCATCGTCAAGAGACCACTGTTGAAGCAATCAAGTTTTTCATCTCCTAGATCGTCTACCGACAATATGCTACGGCCATGGTTGATGGCCTTGAGGTGAGCCTCTCCTACCTTGAACTACGCTGTATGCCCTCCCTGTTGGAGATGGATGCAGCGAGAGAAGCCCCAAAAGGTACAAAGGCAGCTTCATGTTCACGTTCAGACGACCCAGGTGCGTCT
This sequence comes from Neonectria neomacrospora, assembly GCA_013756995.1. Lineage (NCBI taxonomy): Eukaryota > Fungi > Ascomycota > Sordariomycetes > Hypocreales > Nectriaceae > Neonectria > Neonectria neomacrospora. The sequence continues at coordinate 226,499 of JABSTB010000146.1, forward strand.
GCCATTAACTACGAGAATGAAGTATCTAATTGCAGTACTGATCAGGGAACAGACCCTCTGGCAAGCTGCTACGTGCAAGTCCATGTTACATAGATCCGTTTCCTTGGCATGGGGCTGATCATCCCTGCATATCTTTACCGCGTTCGTATTAGGTTGATTTACTCGCCACGTCTATTATTCTTGCAACCCCATTTTCCGTTGATGCATCAAGAGTGGCAAAAGTGGGTGAGCAAAGAGTGGGGTGCCAACTCATGTTGGAATCAAGATCATCCTTTTCGTGCAGCGTGCTCTACTTATGTGAGGAGCGTAACGTGTATCATGCGGGCTATGGAAAGCTATAACAAATTGATTTCAAAACACCTGCTTTTATACCGGTGGAAGATATGCTTCATCCACCCATGACTCTTGCCTATACCTGCGGCCGAAAAGATTGGTAATCCTGGCCCACATCTGAAGGTCGGTTGAAAAGTTCGCTCTCATGGCCATGACCTTATGGCTCCTGGTCCCCCACTGGCCTATGGCCCCGTCCCCTCTGTTCTTGAACTCGCCGAAGTGGACATTGGCCACACTCTCTCTGTAATCCTTCTTGGCCCATCCCACCGGGTCAATCACATTTCCGAGCTCACAATGCTGGAATACAACTGTCGAGAACGCTCCCCATGGTCTGCCCAGGTACGTCGAGGATTCGTTGCTGGTTCCAGAAACGTTGCATTTGTTGAAGACGAAGGAGGAGGCGCTTTCAGGCGAGTCCCGGCCGTTTGCGGCGATGTAGCCCTCGCCGATTGGAACGATATCGCACTTTTCGAACCAAGCAGCAGCTTTGACTCCGCATATGAAGTCCACAGCGCCGCTGATGTATGTTTTCGCGTACAGCTGCCGACCCACGTTGGCGTATACGGTGTCCTCCCAGCCCTTGAAGCTGCATGCATAGACACCCAGATCTGATGCTTGGGCGCTCAAAGCCAGGGCTTGCCCTTTTCGCCATGGAGGTGGTCCAAAGGTGTTGGTGACGTTCAAGTTGTACAACTTTACTCGAGGAGACCAAAGTCGAAGAGTGGCAGTTTCGTCGTTCCAGGTAATGTTGGGAGACTGCCAGGAAATGTTGTTCGTCAGGACCACCTCGTTGTTGGCATAAGAGCGTGCATCGCAAGTCCACCCTCGGATGGTAAGTGGTCCGAGGAGGGGAGGAATGTACACCTGCTCTTTGTAGATTCCTGGAAGCACAAAGATCACTTGCTCCCCAGGAATTTCCTTGTTCAAGGCAGCAACGGCTTTACCAAAGGTAGTGAAGCAACCTTTCACTGACCCGGAGCGATCAACGACGAGAGCCCCATCAGGAGCCTGAGTGCGAGCAACCTCAGGATTGCTGCAATTTTTCGCCAAAGCGCTGGAAAGCCAGATAGCTAGTATGAGGACTGTTTGTGCACGCATCTTGTCGAAAATTGACCTTCAAAGCAAGGTCAAGCCTGAATGTCTTGGGACGACTAAGATGAACCCAGTCCGGAATCATCTGAACACTTATACAAGTGAACTGTATTTCCAGGACTCTAGGTACAGACATATGTGCAAGTCTTCAAGTAGACTATTACAGCGATCAGAGTCGTCGCCCACAGATTGGCAACGGTGGGGCATTCTACCAATCAACGAGGTGGCGCTGTAATACTTCCAAAGGTAAATACAAGGTTCATCTGACCGTTGCAAAGTCTGGCTTTTTTGACCTCTCACAACGAACTTTGATACCCTCAACGGCCTGGTTGCCCTAGATGACACGTTTCCTATCCCTTCGAAGGGTCAATTCATGTACTTAAAGACATCAGTTTCCCCCTAGGATAGACAGAACTCAAGGGTTGGCTCTCTCATCATCCTAAATCCCAATCGTTGTACGTGAAAAGTCCAAATTCCCGCGGGTACGGTACTCTGTTTGGGGCAGCCTACTTCGTGAAAGAGCCACTGGTCTGCAGTCCGCTGTTCCCGGGTCAGTATTGCTCACACCCCTTTCAAGAACCTTGAAAGCCTTCAAGACGTTTTGGCCGGTGGTCTCCATGCATATTCTCTCTAAAGAAATAAAACGGTCGTTGCGTTCTCGAGGGGAAAGTTCTAAACACGAACCATTTTTTCGCAAAAGGCTGAGGAAATGGGCTAATGGATAAGGTGCGAGGCATAATTATTAAAGTCTTTAGTTTTGGGCATATTTTTATGGTGTAGACGTTGCGAAACATTACCGCAGACGAGTGATCGGGAGGATGGGACGTTGGTGGTATGGGACTCAGCAGCCTGGTCGTGGAATACCGTTGAGCCATGTCTCAGACGAAGTCTAATGCTAAATAGCACTGGGGCTTGTGAGAGAAAGGTTTGAGCGCGGGGAGGTTAATGTTAAACGATGGATTATAAAGTAAAGTAAGAATAGGCCCTGCTGAACCATGGTAGATCTGATTGCAGACCGAGCTTCGTCACGATACATCCTCGGCTATTTTCGCCCGTCGATTGATCATCCCGTTTAGGGTCCCAAAACTCGGCCATGGAACTAAAAACATTACCCAGGTCTAGCCTACCATCAAATTCATTTCCTTTTCAACGCATCCCTTACAGTTTCAACCTCACCAGCAGTCCCACAAACCAGACCTGCTCGCTCATCACAGTGCCCCACTGCCCTTTCGAGGATTCTCGTTCCATCCGTCGGATCAATAGCCTGGCCTCCAGCGCACTCAACCACAAGGGCTACGGGACACAGCTCGTAGAGTCTTCGAAGCTTCGCCGAGCTGGCCCCGGTGACTGGAGAGATGTATATGCCGTGTCCTTTGACGAGAGCGTGTACCACGTCGGGAATGAGGCCGCCTGAGTAGCGCAAGGTATACTTCTCTTGCACAAATCGCGTAATGAGACCCATGTACTGTGTGTCCTCGGCCGCAGCACGTAGGTTTGCTGGGGCAAAGTATCGCGTCTTGAAAGGCGGTTTCGCCAGCTGGACGTCGGGATGAACCACGTCACATCTTGTCGTATCGTCTCCATTCAGGGCAACCTCGAAGCAGACATCCTTCGTGCCGGGAACACGGAGTGCCACAACGGCGTTTGTGCGTGGTCCGTAGACTCCGAGAACGGAAGCCACCTGCTTCTGCACGGGATCCTGGTTAAGCGCTGTGACGCCATCCCAGATGCCAATGATCGTGCCAACAGTCCAGTTTGGCGCAATGATGGAGCTCCCGTCGAGAGGGTCGAAGGCGACCGTGTATTGCTCCGAGCCAGCACTCGGCGATGGAGTTTTCTCGTCTGGTCGCGAAGGTCGCTCAATAGGGTCCTCCTCGCTGCTGGCAGTGAAAATTGTCGGGCATTTGGCGATAGTATCCCGAATAATATTCTCTGCCAAAACATCCACGTTGAGCTGCTCGTCGCCAAATGCATTTGCGGACCCAACATGGGAGACTTGCGAGGATCTCAACGCCTTGCCAATCTCAGCGACGGCATTTAGAAGTGCTGGGAGGACGGCAGTGTAAAGGGACTTTCGAGAATCCGGATAATCGAGGGACTGGAGCCACGGGAGTAGCTCCGTGCCTTTCCCGTTCACGTCTTCGATAGTCATCATGCAGCTGTAGCGCAGGAATTCGTGATGGAGGTGATGAGTGGATTCTGCTCGAGGAGTTTGTTCGGAAATTCACTCATGGTGGTCAGATCATCGATGGAGTCTTCAGTGGAACCGTGGATCTAGTCGAAATAGGAACTAGTTCAGTCATTCGCCCGCTATCTGGATTCCAGTCTTTATTCGCCACCATCCTCCATGCTCCATCGTAATCTTCCTTTTTGGGTTTCAGTCTGATGGGCAAAAAGACGGAATCAGACATTTGGTGTGCGGGTAAAGTCAATTGATGCCGAAATACACTCTTGATTTACCACGGTCCATTTCACGCCAAGGGATATTGGAGCAATTGTGTACTCCAACAATATCAACGAAGATGACGAAACTTCAGAATCATCTCAGGCCGTCTGCTGCATTCCGTCGTTGTTCGGGGCGAAGTTGGGTGTTTGATACGATTTGATATTGGATGATGATGACTCCTTGCTTCTCCCAGACTACATTCGAGCGGATGTTTCAACCAAATATCAATGTCCTGCCTGTCTCTAGCCGTGACGCCAAAATGAACTCCCATTTCTGGCTCCATGCACTGAGGTCATTGGGGTTAGACTTATTTGATCAATTGTTTGCGAAACCAATATCACCTTCTGGAATTGCCGTGGACCGAGGGCGGCTTGGAAAACTTGACTAAGTACTCTTGAACTTTTGTGATATGGATCAACGCTCGAAAGGCCTGGTAATCTAATTTACAAATGATATTCTTACAACGCGTTACCGATCGATCTCCTCCTAAGCCATATTTTGTAATACAGGTTACAATATAGCAAGGTCACTGCCAGAAAGCTGCAGTCTTGTATCCAGCATCAAGGCATGTTGATGACCCTGTCTAGCTGCTCGAGGAGGCGTTCATCATTGTTCCTCAGTGTTGTGCCAGCGGTTTCTCTCATTATTTCGAGAAAGGACTCATCCATCCGAAAATCTGGCAGTTCGAGCTCATTGTTTGACTGAACATCATTCCACTGGGTCGGGTCCAATGAGATTGATTGGTCATGAGCGAGCAGATCAGTCCCGGGTGGGAAATCCCCCAATCCAGGCTGAATAGAGGTGAAAGGCCTATTTAGGTTGAGCCCAAACAGCGCGTTCGGGAATGTACCCACGTCATCGAACCCAGATGATGTTTTCGTCCCATTCAAACTGGTTGTGGGAGGTATGTTCGTAGCACATGGGATGCCCCCGATGGTGCTATCAAAATCTGCAACGTTGCTCACGAGGCGAGCTGACTCTTCATCGAATAAATCCTCTTCGCTGGGAAAGCCTGGCGTGGACGTTTCTTCCGCATCTCTGAAACGTGTTGTGTCATCATCCAAGTGTTTCCTTCTTGGCTGTAGATGTTGAATATGGTCAATCATCATAGGAATACTGGTGGGAGATATGGCACTCCTCATGTGACCCTGGACAATGTCGCGTAAGCCTGGTGGGAAGTCGCTTTCTTCCGGGAGTTGTCCGTTGCTGATACTCAAGTCCATGGTCATAGCAAGACGCAAGTAACAGCTCGGCTGTGCTTGGAGAATCTCAATCCAGCCTCCAACTGATAATTTTGAGCTGCTTGATGGGACGCGGGTTGACGGTAACCATTGTTGTGCCACATTGACGATATGCCGTATCGTTCTCGCAACCCAGTCCACGATATAGTATCTTGGACGATATGTCTTCATGGCATCGATAAGCATGTTGAGTCGCTCTTGTTGGCGATTGGCAAAAACTGGAGTCCCCGCAGATAATGAGGAATCTTGGGACTTTACTTGAAGGAGTTCAACGTCGAGGATCTGTAGAGCTAGAGGTAAAGCAGTGCAGCCGACCCTGGCGTTCGGTTAGAATTGTTGATCCATTTCGGAAGTAATTACTTACGCGCTCATCGGTAGCCAACGTATCAAACGTAGGCGAGTCAATTCCGCCAGACACTCCGTCACTTGTGAAATCGCGTTCTGAAGTTCGTAACTCTTCTCAAGCATGTCTGTGATTCTGCAGCTTTCGCTTGGGGACACGGACAAGCCAATATGCAGCATCTCGTAATGGCACAGAGCCAGCCTTGCAGAGCTAAATGACGACATGGTTAGTGTAATACCATAATCGCTATTTGGAATCGACTTACTGATAATACATCTCTGCTAGATTGGTGAACAAAATCACGGAACTTCCGGGAGACGTATTGCTGGAATCCTGGATGACCTTCCCGTTCCTGGCCGACTTCATTTCCAGAAAGGCGTTGTACCAGCGCTGGAGCTGAATTCTGCAGTGACCAGCTTGGTTCGTGCCTGAAATTCTCTGAGAGAGGTCCCACGACGGATTCTCACGAACCGAGGATGACAAGGTTAGAACATCGGTAAGGATGACGCAGAGCTCCACCAGCTTTTCCAAACCTTGAGCTAGATGGATCTTGGTAGTCGAGTCGTAGACATTCGAGTTGTAGAATTCGTCGAAGAGATCCTCGCACCTCAGCACGGGGCTGGCATCGAAGTTAAAGTTGGACCTGGTTATCTTGATATTTTGGCGGGAGGTCAATGGTATAACCCGATCACTAATGATGCAGCACCACCACAGCCGTTTGAGCACATTATGCCGCTTCGCTTCACCTGGAGACTGGGGGTTCAGCGTCATCGAAAAGTAGCGGTGTGCTCTTGCATCGCGTGCGTGGTGGATCGCTATTCCGGACCAAAGAGAGCCCAGCTGTTTGTAACCTCCATAGGGAAGAGGGATTAGGTGTGAATGAGAAAGAAGCACAGCAGCTTGAGCAATGGCTATTGATGATCGCTCGTACCCAAAGTCGTATAGAAGCTGATACAGAATTAGTCATTTGTGCCATGATCAGAATGATGCTGTCAATACCTTGGCACGCCTATAGAATGAATACTTCGCATCCTGCGTGGTTTGGAAGCCGAGAGTCTTGAGGGTTTCCTCCGACACAAACTAGAGGCACCATTAGTAGGTGTTTTCTGGATGCGATGTGGCTCAAACTTACAGTGCAGGATGTGAACAGCATTGCTTGAAGAACAATAATAGATATCCGCTCTTGACTTCCAACATCCGACTGCGAGTTGTACATGGCCCAGAAGTCGGCTTCATTGAGAATAGGAAGTATGGGGTGGATGAACGAGAAGTAGTGCTGGATAAACTCGTCGAGAACGCTTCGTTGTGGCACGATAAAGCATCCCTGCTTGTTGAGAAATTCGAGATCTTGAGGTAATATGGTTTGAATTTTCGGCGCTTGAAGGAAACAGTAGCTAGGATCGGTTGGGTCATACAGAAGGCTCAATTCTTCTAATCCGCGTTAGCTGTTGAGTTTGCGTGGATGGTGAAGCATGGGCAAAATTGGGCACCTGGATTATTCGAGCTTGACTTTGGTGACGATGTTTTGGCAGGGAGGGTGTTGAGCACATTGCTTGGGAGAGATTGGTCGATCGAATCGCTTCCCGAAACATCCGAGTCTGTCGGTGAATGCGTTGAGTGATGATGGTCATTTGACGAGCGGTCGGAGCGAGAACCAGGGGTTCTCGCACTCTTGTGACGATTTGGATCAAGTCTGGAACTGTATCGCATCCATTAGTGACGAGCTAACAACAAGTCGGAGAGAACATACTGTGTCTTGGCTCCCCTGGCAAAGTCGCAATCCTTCTCGTCCAGCTTGCAGTTCATGCATGGCTGGCGCGACCCCGTCACGATGCACCTCACCTTGCGCGCCCGACAAGGCACGCAGGCTCGAAAGGCCCGTTTCTTTGCTTTTGCCGGTTCCATGTTTGTTCGGATTACCTCGAAACGCAGCAATTTTTCGTGATGCCGAGGGAATTTCGGCAGTACGGGTTGTGTTCTGAGTGGAGTAGCAAACTGGTAGATCGTTTTATGGCAGTTCGAAGAGGCCATCCATGGAGAGAACTCGGGAAAACGGAGACGTCGAAATGCCCAGCCAATCAACAGTCGGCTTACTCGCAGCCGGTCTCATTTGCCGTGATTTGCCCCCCCGCGATATGCGATGAATCTAACCAAAAATGACGTCTAGCGTTGCCCCCTGCTTCGCGACACGCGGGGTAGACACAAGCCGTCTGGGGAGGCCGAGCTGGCTAGGTCTGAATCAGTCCTAGAAGGAGTCCATTCTCGAAGCTATTGCTAATCCTCGACTTGATGAATGGTCTCGGGCCATCCGTGGGAGACGGAGGTGTGGGCCACAAGCGGCTTGGTTGTCAACGTTATGCTGTCTATTCGTCCACCGTGAGGCCTCATCCTGCAGACACGCTGCAAAATAAGCATATCTCGGTTGACGGATAGACTAAGCGTTACTCTGGCCAAGATAACCCGGCCAAATCTGGCCTGTGTACAGATCCGATGTTTACCTGTGGTGCCCTGGGTCGTGCAAGGGAGCAACGTGCTGACGGTTTCTGCAGGCCGTCAGTTCCATCTAGATTTGTCGAGTGCAGCGTGCTTTCTCAGAGTCTACAACCCTGGAATATTGCGAGTGTCTGAACCGCTTCTTACTGGAGCGTCAAACTGAACGGGGAACCACTTGTAGCAAATGTGTTGTTTATTGCCTGATTAACTACAATTCCAACAATTGGAATCCTGGACCGCACTCAGATATCGTACGTAATGTTCTTCGTCCTCACCCACTCCTCCATACCAGCGTTGAACCTCCCAAAGCCGCTGGACTTGGCTCCTCCATGCGGCAGGACAGCCTCGTCGTGGACGCTCATTTTGTTAATGTGCACAGCACCCGTCTCTATCCTCTTCGCAAGGCGCAAGGCCTTTCGCAGGTCTCGAGAAAAGATGGCAGAGCTGAGACCGTACTCGGTGTCGTTGGCGATGCGTAGTGCCTCCTCCTCAGTCTCAAACTCAATGACCGACACGGTGGGACCAAACGACTCCGTCATGTAGATGTCCATATCCGGCTTCACGTTGCTGATGATGATAGGTCTCAGTCGCGTCTTGGTCTTCTCAACGGCATCGACGTCGCCGGTCACAATTGTCGCTCCCTTGGTCAGCGCCTCCTTGATAAGACCCTTGTTCTTCGTCACGGAGCGGTCGGTAATGACTACGGGGGCATCATTCTTCGCCGGGAAGATGTTCTCGACCCATTCCTTCAGCTTCTCCTCGAGACCAGCACGGACTGACTTGTGGACAAGGATGCGTTCCGTGCTCATGCAGATCTGCCCAGAGTACATGAACGCCCCGAGCACGCACTGCTTGGCGGCGACATCGAGATCTGCATCCTCACACACAATGGCAGGTGCCTTTCCTCCGAGCTCCAACAGGATTGGCTTCAGGTTCGCTCCCGCCATCTGGGCAACAATGCGACCGACACCTGAGCTGCCGGTGAAGTTGATCTTCTTGATATGTGGACTCTCAATCAAGGTCCTTGCGACGTCCGGTGCATTGCCCGGGGTGCAAGTAAGGTAGTTGAGGACACCATTGGGGAGACCGGCTTCGTGGAGTACTGAGGATATCGCCCAAAGCGTGCGAGGGCTCATTTCAGAGCCCTTGAATACGACCGTGTTTCCGGCAGCAATTGCCCATGCAACAGCTCTGAAGCCCAGTGCATATGGTGCATTCCTGTCCATCATTAGCCATGCTGCTGTGTACTTCACTCCAGCGGAACATCTTACCACGGGGCCATCGCTAGAATGACGCCGTACGGCTCCTTGACGATCAGTGCTCCAACCGATGGGTCCTGGGTGGCTGGGATTCTCCCTTCGATGGCCATGATCCTACCCGCACAGTCAAGGAGGCACTCTTTTCCGAGCACCACGTTGAAGCCAGCCCAACCATCATCGCTGCCAGTTTCCTGCATCATGTATTCTTTCAACTCGTTTTCTCGCTTGTCAAGGATCTCGACCGCCTTTAAGAAGATGCTTCGACGTTGACCAGGCGTGGTTTGGCTCCATGATTCGAAGGCCTTGACTCCCGCATCCACAGCGGCCAAGGCGTGGGTTGGGTTGGCGTTTGCGCACTTGTGGACGACCTTCCCGGTGTTGGCGCTATAGACATCGAAAAGATCATCTGGGACAACATCGCGTCCATCGATGACCAGAGGGACGGGTTGGCCCCGATTGGGCACTGAGTCGGTAGTTGGCCCTGGCATGGTTGTTGCTGCAGTGTGTTAGCTTCTCCTCATACCAATTACCAAGCCGTGGGCCGTACCAGTGGATAGATAACTGGGTAGTACGACAAGGAAAAATCAAGCTGGCGCTGCAAGTTGATAATATGTGGTAAACAAAGGCAAAGATTTGAGGAAGGGAGAAACTTGAGCCTTATTCAACCAAGACGACCATACCTGATACCAAGGTTTATCAAGTCGGTCATGTCTGGGAAAGCCCGCTCGGATCGCCAGCGACATGGCTAGTGGCCATTGTCCACTCCATTTGAGCCACCAGTTAGATCATACCTTGTAACTAGCTTTTAGTCAATCCATTACCCCGCATAGAGAAGGGGGCGGAGTTCGAATATCTGGATTCTGGGGTTTCCTCCGCAAGAGACTCCGTTCCGAACATTGACGGTGTCCTTGTGGAGACCACCACCTAACCTAAAATGCCAAGAACGCGTTGAAAAGCTTGTCCCATTTGGCTAGTCTGCTCCGTACCCCGCATCCTAGCGCCAAGTAGCGTATTCTTGAGGCCCTCGGCGCCGAGGAGCGGCAGTGAGAAGCTCCATCAACCTGGCGGACTCGGTCCAGAATCGTCATGGTCTACGGGAAACCGGGGCATGTGCCAGAGTCCCAAACCCCCATCCCCGCATTAAGGAGGGGTAAAGAAAGAGGCCTATTTATTAGCGTCAACATGAAAGTTGCCCCGTGGAAACTGAGTGTTAGCCGTCAGGATACGGGATATTGGGCGGAACTGTAGTGAAACGTTAGGCGAGGGGGAGCTCGTAGAAAGTGCCCTGTGGAAGGAAAGATTTCACAAGACAATCGGGGGTTGCAATTTGTATAGCAAGGCTCAAAGGTAAACGGTTCCAGTATTCTATTTGATCCCATATCAGCCTTGAGGTTGACGTTCCGCAATGATTTAATTTGTTCAATTTGGTTTCGTCGTCTTGCAGAATACCGGTCGTATACAAGTTCCGGCTCACTAAGACGTACGGCCACTGCCTGTCCAATTCTGATAGCTTCCTGTGTACTTAGCCCAGGTACGCCGACGCAGTCGACCGACCTGTGTCGTCACAATATGATATCGTTGCCAAAGGGTGGATGCTGTGCTCCAAGTTGCGGCATCAATGTCCCGACGACCGGACTTGACCACGTTATCCCTCCTTCGCACCAGCCCTGTTCGTTTTCTCGATATGCCTAATCTTCGGGACGAATCTCATGCGAGCGAGCGATCGCATCCTTGCTGTCTGGAAGTCAGGGGCTAGTTTGAGGCGCGACATGCAAACCCCGTAGACCTGCGAACCTATGGGTCAATTTGTCATTTCCGCATTACCCCATGGGGTTAAGAGTCCGTACGCAGCTAAGGGCACTAAGTTGGGCTCCGAGGAGGGCCACGATTCGGTGCGGCAGTCAAGTTCCCGTTCAGGAGTCGGGATAGATGGACGGCAACTTGAAGACGCTAGACTGCTCCCCGTGCCAAGGGCTAAAGGCCATTTATTTACCACGTACAAACCTGTAGTCCTCGAAAGCTTATGCCTCTTGTTCAAAACATTCTTGTTACTCTACCCTGATATCTTGATTCGACCTGATCACAAGCTATCATCCGACCGAGATTTGAACCAGGATAAATTACATCATGACGACAACGACTGCGCTAGTCCTCAAAGAAATAAAGGGACCATTCTCCCTAGAGGAAGTCACTGTCGATAAAATCAGAGACGATGAAGCGCTGATTGAGATTCACGCTACTGGGCTCTGTCACACTGATTTGTCTTGTGCTGAAGGCACCCTCCCTGCCTCAGCCCCTGCCGTTCTTGGTCATGAAGGTCAGTCGTTACAGAATGTCTGTATCTGTTGATCTGAAGTCTAATTACCAGTACAGGAGGTGGAATTGTGAAGGAAGTCGGCTCGAGCATTACAGATCTAGTGCCTGGTGACAAAGTCCTGCTCTCGTTCGCCCACTGCGCAACCTGTGAACAATGCAAGTCCGGCCACCCTGCATACTGTTATTCCTTTGTCCCACTCAACTTTGGCGGGAAACGTAGCGATGGATCTGCCACCTTTTCCATTCAGAGCAAGAGCGGGAAGCAAAGCATGTATAGCAGCTTCTTCGGTCAAAGTTCTTTCGCCCGTCACACAGTCGCCCATCGATCAAGCCTGGTAAAGGTAAACAGCGATACAGACCTCGCTCTGTTTGCACCACTGGGCTGTGGACTACAGACAGGCGCGGGAGCTGTCCTGAACACGTTAAACGTGGAATCCGGCAAAACAATCGCGATCTTCGGCGTTGGATCCGTGGGAATGAGCGCAGTAATGGCTGCAAAAATGCGCGGGGCCAAGGAGATCATCGCCGTCGACCTCCAGCAGTCTCGGCTAGATCTGGCCAAGAAGCTTGGAGCCACTCAGACGATTCTCGGCAACGACCCAGAGCTTGTTTCGAAAATCCAACAGATCTCTCCGCCGAACGGTGTTCATTATGCTGTGGATTGTTCTGGTATCCCGGCAGTGATCCAGAACATGGTTGACTGCCTTGGAACACGAGGCAAAGCTGCCACCGTCGGGGCGCCAGCTGTAAGTCGTTCTAGTGTTTTGACGACTAGGTCTTTAAGCACCCTTAACTGACCAACATCTTTCAGCCAGGGAAGAGGGCCGGTATTGACGTTTTCGCCCATGTCGTCAACGGTCGACAATATGTCGGTTGTTGCGAAGGAGATTCGATTCCGTCCAAGGTAACCTTCTCTATACAGACTTGGTGATGAACTAGCACTAACATGTCTTCAGCTAATTCCTTTCTTAATGGAGGAGCATGCAAAGGGGAACTATCCCATCGAGAACTTGATTAGCGTTTATGACATGAAGGATTTTGACCAAGCAATCAAAGATACCAAGAGCGGAAAGACCTTGAAGGCGGTTCTTAGATGGAGTTAGTTCAGAATATTTTCTGAACTACGGTTTTAATGAAGACTAGAAGAAGCGCTACTGCAAGAAATACCAGATAATATGGTAACACTGTTCTTGAATCCTATCCTAGTGATTTGAGGAACTCTAATGCTTAATTGAAAGGCTAGAGTTGGAAAGCTATTTACTTACGCGCGTGAGGGGGGTTTCTGGACATAGAAAGAGTCATCTCCTTAGAGCGATGAACATAGGCTTAAGGCTTGTGATATAATTCTGTATAATGATCATCCTGCACCAGGGATCGATGCATTTGTGTCATATTTATATCTAAAATAACCATGAGAACGATTACAGTGACGCAGACGACTTTGAATAATGGTACTTCAGGCTTCAGGCCAGTACTTGTCCCTCACAAGGGCCAAGCTATCATCCGAAAATTCCGTCATTCCTCTATCTTCGCACCTTGTCCTCGTCCGCACCGCCGTGACTGATTCACCAGTTTTCATGTCTACCGCTTCCACCTTGACGAGGCTCTTCTTCACAATCGATCCCTCCAGCGCCCACTTCGGCACAGCCTCCTCGTAAGTGACACCCTTCTCCTGCTGGGCCATCTCAAGCATCTCGTCCTTGTTTTTCCCATGCAACTGCTTTGTCGAGAAAAGGCTCCGCGCAAAGGCCGATACGCTGTTTCGGATAGCATCACCACGACATCGCCATAGGACATTGTTGACACACTCCTCGACACTCGGGACGTTGAATATGCGGCCATCGAAGTGAGGCAGTGGAAGAGAGGCAAACTCCTTGACCGCCGGCTCAGGCGTCTCGGCCAGTGCGGCCATGAGGTGTAAATAGAAGTGAACGGAGCAAAAGCCAGCAGCGAGCGTGGCAATCTTCATGACACGGTCGTTGAAGCTCCCAACCCCGGCTGGGAACACAAGGGTGATTTCATCCGACTGGGTGTAGGCGAGAGTGGCTGCCGGGTATGAATTCAACAGATCGGCGCACGTCTTAACCATTGCCGTGTGCAACCGCTCGTCGAAAGGCTTGGCAAATGGTGCCGTGAATTTCGAAAAGGCATGGCCGTCAAGTCGGAGGATGGCGGGTTGGGATAGTTCGAGATGGATTTCTGTCGTGGCTTCGTAGTCTTTCATGCGTGTGGCAAGCGACTTCCGCGGCTCCTCGCCGAGCAGCGTTGGTTGCTCCTCCATTTTGGTCTTTTTGGTCTTTTGTTGCAAGGCAGAAGAAAATGCGAAGACAAGATATGCCGAGTGCAAGAGTCAGTTGTAAGTGTTGTCTGACTCACGCGTATGAAGGCAGTGAAAGTGGTGGCCTCAGCTCGCTCAGCCCCCACCTTAGCTCAAAATTAAGAATCCTCAGGCAAGAACTTAGCTCTAGAAATGGAAACAGATTTAGTATGCTTGAGTTCCGTCTCTGATTTAACTAGGATCCTGTTTCCTTTGTTTCTGTAGACTGTAGACAGGGAACCAAGATCTCGTGTCAGCCGACTACCTAATACGATAGAACTCCGTTGGGGCTGAAACATGAAGAATCTGTTCTCATTTGCTTCTCCTAAACCATTGACAGAGTCGTTACCCATATAATATCGCGTTCCAGCACTGTCGCACGCTCGCTCAGTGTCGAGATGTCTTGCATCAAGCCTCTTCCGGCATCACAATATCCTTCTGCTCTTGAAGATACGTATAAACAAGAGCAGCGGCTATGCCACCGGTAATAACGATGGCGTATAGCACGGTGCTCATCCCACTAGACTGTTTGGTAACAGGCGCGGGGGCTGAATGGTGATCCTTCGCCTCTTGGTCGCCGGGCTAGATGCGAGACGTGTGAGTATCTTGTCATAGATGAGCAGGTTGGCAGGGTCCTCTGACTCACCACTCGTTTCAAGTTGCCAGTAAATAGCGTCTCAAGTATTTCTCGAGCTTCGTCGCTGTGTCCGACGTCCTCAAACGCCTCAGTTGCATCCGTACCAGCGACGTCTAGCATAACTTCTTCACCACCACTTCATTTTCTAGAGTCAGCCCACTGCTCTCTGATTCATACAGGCCCGAGACTAGCAGCGCGAGTCGCTAGAAGGGAGGAACTGGGCGCGCAAAGGTGCCAGATGGGTTTAGATAGACGTACGGGTGCTCGTCGATGAAATTCGAGCAGTTGTAGACCTTGTCGTGGATGACGACGTAGAGGTCCTTCTTGGTGGAGTGCCCTGAGACATCTTGGTAGGTGAGCTCGGTCGCGGATGCCATGTTTTCTTCAGTTTGGCTTGAGTCTGGTGCAGATTGCTGAGTGTGTCCCGGTCTTTGTGCGTGTGAGCGTGCGCGTCAAGACGATTCGATGGCTTAGGTCGTTTGGAGCAGTTGTTTGCGAGATGATGCAGATGAAGGGAGACATCTGGCGACGAATGCTGATCAGGCCATCGAGGTAGCAGCCGTGACGGTCCATTCCACTGAACTTGAGTGCTTCCAGCTGGCTAGGCGCCGGTGTCTCACACTTCAGCCAATCGGCGTGGGTCTGATGACCCGACATCTAAACTTCCCGGAGAAGACGGGAGCGGGGTCAAATGTCCCGATGATGGAAGCCGAGGAGGGTTCTGGCCAGGAGAGAAGAATGCTGCGACTACGACTTGATGAATTCGACAATTGAGTAGAGTCACTACTAAGTGTAGGATTTGTTTTAACAGCAGTGCATGAAGGACATCTTGACTAAAGTCATAAATTGAAGATGGTTGGTGGTGTGTTCTCTGACACGTGCCGACAAGGTCTTTTGTATCTTGTACGTCGTGACACTTCCACCACCATCTTTCTTTCAGTATATCATCTGCAATTAATCTATCCGAACTCTCAAGATCGCGTTTATCTTGACATATCCACCTGACCGAGGGCGAACATGGGCCATTGTGTCTTGGTGTAGGGTAGCCCTGGTACGCCGCGGCGGATCCAAGAGTGGATCAGAGTGCAAGAAGGGGCGGGTTGGGAATATCGTGACCTGTAGCTATTCGCAGAAGTAATGCTAATCCACAGAGAAAAAATGCGTGGATTCATCTCCAGGCAGTGTGGATATTCTGCGGCCATCGGTGCCGGCGATCCGAAGCAACCTGCGTCGACTCTCGCGGAGAAAAGTCGCGATTCTTCGCCCTCGGGGATTTGCCGTTCTGCTTCCCGGCCGAGGAGCCGCTGCCGAGAGTCGCATCCGCACCAGCAAAAACTGCGGGGTTCCGTGGAGGCTCGATTCTGGAGCAGTGGCACCTGTGGGGTGCCCCGGCAGTTGCAGCAATCGCGTGCGCTCCCATTGGCTTCGGTGCTCTCCATCTTCGCGGCTCTCCTTTGCGCGTGAGGCTCGCGGCATCGACGTCATCTGCAACTGGCAGATACAAATATCAACTAGCCCGCTGAGACGATGGGATTAATCAGGAGTTACCGATTGCTCTCGACTACACCATCGACATAATGGCTGTTCTGAGCGTGCTGATTTCTCCCTGGGCGCCCCTTGTGGCCCTTGCCGGTATTGTTGGCATTTATTTGTTTTCGTACCTGGTGACCCTTTCATCCCTGCGAGGCATACCGGCCCCCTTTGGAGCCCAGTTCAGCAACTTCTGGCTGTTTTCGGCCTGCAGACGAGGAAAACGATACGAGTTGGTCGACAAGGTCCACAAGAAGCTGGGCCCCCTTGTGCGCATTGCCCCGAACCACATCAGCGTCGCAGATGCGAGCGCCATCCAGGCCATCTACGGTCACGGAAACGGTTTCCTCAAATCGTGAGTTTCACCACTATCACTTTCAATCGTATCAACCTCACTGATGGAACAATTAGTGACTACTACGACCCCTTCGTCTCGATCCATCGCGGCCTATTCAACACTAGAAACAGGGCCGAGCATTCTCGCAAGAGGAAGATCGTCTCTCACACGTTTGCCCCAAAGTCCATCGTCGAATTCGAACCGTATATCCGCCAGAACCTCGAGCTGTGGGTGAAACAGTGGGATTCTATTGTGCAGCGATCCGTGAAGTCGGATGGTACTGCTGACATAGAATGTCTATCATGGTGTACGTACTCCAAGATCATGAACCTAGCTACCTATTACTGACATCCGCACAGTCAACTACCTCGCCTTCGACACCATCTCCGACTTGGCGTTCGGCAAGCCGTTTGGTAAGTAGCTGAGGATCCAGTAATTGGGAGCCGCGCTGATAACGAGACCAGGAATGATTACCGCCGGAGCAGACATCGCCGAGGTCAAGGCGAGTCCGACAAGCCCTGCCATCTACGCCCCAGCCTGCGAGATCATGAACCGCCGTGGTGAGGTTTCGGCCACGCTCGGATGCGTCCCTTGGTTGAAGCCGTACGCGAAGTGGCTGCCGGATCCCTTCTTCAGCCAGGGTTTGCAAGCAGTCGAGAACCTGGCCGGAATTGCCATCGCCTGTGTTAGCGAGCGACTGGAACGACCGCCGGATACCAACCGAAAGGATCTCTTGTCTCGCTTGATGGACGCAAGGGATGAGAAGGGAGAACCTCTTGGTCGAGCCGAGCTGACCGCCGAAGCCTTGACGCAACTGATCGCGGGTAGCGACACAACGTCGAACTCCTCATGTGCCCTTCTCTACAACGTCGTCAGAACACCAGGAGTGCTTCAGAAGCTGCAGGAAGAGATTGACACAGCCGTGCCTGGGAATGAGACGGTTCCCACCTATGACCAAGTCAAACAACTTCCATACCTTGGACATGTCATCAACGAGACACTGCGATACCACTCTCCTTCGGGCATTGGATTGCCTCGTGAAATCCCACCCAACTCCCGCGGCATCACTCTCCATGGACGACATTTTGGCCCTGGCACCGTCCTCAGTGTCCCCACCTACACCATCCATCACTCGAAGGAGATCTGGGGCCCTGACGCCGACGACTTTAGACCTGAGAGATGGGAAACCGTCACAAACGAGCAGAAGAATGCCTTTATTCCCTTCAGTCATGGCCCGCGGTCTTGTGTGGGGAGGAATGTTGCAGAAATGCAAATGAGGTTGTTCGCTTCGACTTGGATTAAGCGGTACGGTGTTGTTCTACGACAAGGGGTTATGGAGACACGCGAAGGATTTCTACGGAAGCCAATGGGCCTTGAGGTTGCCATTTCACGACGCTGAATGGCTCTTGGTCTGCAATATGTAACAAAAACCGGCGGGTTGACTCGCGTGGTCGCACGAATATCTCAAAGATCTCGAAAGCGCCTGATAGGAAATGAAATCAACGTTTAGCATACGCAAGTATCCCGAAGTGCAGCGCCGATGCATCTGGATGATTCCTTCTGAGCCTAGCCAGCTGTACACGGAAAATACACCCCTCGCTATAGTCTTCAATCCGAGTCTTCATCCTTCATTTAAAACCATTATTCATGGACCTTAGAACACTGATATTCTGAGCCATTCAAGAACCAGGACTCTTTGAACCTGTATATGACGCCCACCTGGCTTTTGCATTTCCACCCTGATATCATCACTGGCTATATTGATGCTTGCCAACTTGATCGCTCACGACATGTTCACGCCCGTAATGGCTGTTACCTCATAGCTCTTGTGGCATCTAGTTTACCAAGTCACGCCGTTGCTTGAGCTCTTCGCGAGACCCACGATGGCGGAGGCGCCTAACACGTCATGGTCAGGAGGCAATAAGCCTTGCGCCCTTCCATGTACTTTAGACTAATTGTGCTTGTTAAAACAGCCAAGTGTCCTTTGCTGTGTAACAAGAAAGTGCGAAAGGTGGTAAGATACGAGGTGGTCCTCTACTCTGGCCCCTCCCACTATGCGTGATTGTTCTACAATCACGAGAAGTCTATTAATTTAGGTGAGAGGAAGGCGATGTCGTTCCTAGCTACACTAATGACGACCTCATGATATTGGATCCTTTCTACAATGAGCAGGGCCAGGTGCTGCTGCCCATGTGACAGATTCATGGCTCTAGAAAATGTGAGCATATGTGAAAGACGGCAACACGAGCATGAAGTGACGTAAAGGGAATACACCTAAACAGCACACGGCTCTTGGAAGTCAGATCTGAGAGACTTGGCCGCGTAATCAAGTTCCTCTCGAAGAAGCCTACCGATCCGCAACCTGCCAGCTCGGTCTTCAAAGTCTGGATACTTGGACCAGAAGTGCAACTTGAGGCCTTTTCCGTCTGCTCGCAGTTGTGATGCTTGAGCCGCAACCGAGCTGAGCATCATAGTAAGACTCACATGCAGTACCACCACAATTTCAGCTGCCAAGATATCAATCCGGCACTAAGCATAGCCTAGTTTTGTTGCCCTCTCGTGGCCTCCTCACATTGGTCGCCTTATACGGCTCCGGCCTTCGGGCTCTACAATACTATTGAGGAATCCTCGCTATCCCAGAAATCGGGAAGCTGTTACATCATATTATCAGATAAGTAATGAATGGCGTCATGTCTGCTTGCAACCAGTAGCCATGATGTGGTGCGTGGACAGCCGAATTCTCCCACTGACTATTTTTATCTGCGGTTACATCCGGCGCAGCCTGATCCCCATCTGTGCATTTGGCCGAACGTATGCAGGCTGGTCATATGCTGTGCCGATGGCGGTGGCGCAGCGGACTTTGCAGTGTCGATAATTCAGCCAACTTCCCCCAAGGAACATTGCCTCATCGGCTCTACCCCGAAAGATCGCTGGTTCTTATGCACTGCGGCACTGGCCAAGAACGTGGCGCCGGTATTAGTGCTGATCTCTTTGTAGAAGTGCTGCTCCAAGTCATCGCAGCTGAAAGCCACCGATGGAGGAGACGTAAGTTGGTGGAGGCTCGTTGGCTTGAAAAGATCTGCTGCGGCAGATACGAGGAATGTTGGCCAACTTCATGGGCTGCTGACCAGCGCAGCCTGTATTTCATTGGGTAGATGGTAAGACAAAGCTGCAACTCGACAAGCTGCGCTATATGCCATCTTAGCCTCAACGAGAGGGTGCGTGAGGCTCGGAATCAAGCAATGAGTTAAGGTTGTTGAATATTCTGTGTTACAGCAAAATGGGTAGTTATTTAAGGTGCAATGGAGTTCCAAGGTCTGCTTCTACTATTATCTTCCTCCTTATCACCCCTCCTCTTCTCTACCAGAATCATCAAGAACAATTAAACAGTACAAATCTCTACACATTTCTACGCATATCAATACAACAACTTAATATCTTTAATTGCCATCATTCCCGCTCAATTCTCCGAGTTCTTTTTACAATGTACTTCTATTACACCCTCCTAGCCTTTGCTGTAACGGCTCTGGCAGTTCCCATCGCCAAGCCTGCAGACGACGGCTCATGGCGACCTGGAAAGTATGAGGGCGGTGACACTGGAATCGACGATGGGAAGTGGTACCCCGGAAAGTACCCAGGTGGTAAATCCAAGAGAGCCGACGACGGTTCGTGGTACCCTGGAAAGTACGAGGGCGGTGACACTGGAGTTGATGATGGAAAGTGGTATCCTGGAAAGTACCCCGGGGGTAAATCCAAGAGAGCTGATGACGGCTCGTGGTTCACTGGTAAGTACGAAGGCTCTGAGACTGAAAGCGACTCTGAAGCCACTAAATCTGGCGGAGATGATAGCACTAAAGCCAGTAAGGGAAACAACGGTGTTGAATCTGGTGGCACTGAAACTCAGAAGAACGGGGGCATTGGCTCTAGAGTCAAGAGGGAAGATGACGGCCCCTGGCATGAAGAAAAATATGAGGGTGGTGACACTGACTATGATGATGGAAAGTGGCATGAGGGAAAGTACGAAGGTGAGGGAACTGGTTATGATGATGGGAAGTACCATCCGAACTAGGAGATGTTCTTGATTGTGGGAGTCATTCAGTATCGGAGGAGAATGGTTTGCATTGTTCAGAAAGGAGTTTCTAGTATATTCTTTTCTGTTAATTCTACTGCGGTTGGTTAGTTGGCCTAAACTTCTTGTTAATTATTTACCCAGTCTAGATATCGCTCCTTTATCTGTTTATTCAGTAAGAATCATGTTGTTATCCACGCTACATCACTCTTACTTTCAACTGTGTCATGCAGTGTAGATGGAACTACAGTATGGAGTATAATGTAGGATAATAGTTCATTAAAAGGAAATTCGTAGCTTTAGATACAATTGCAATGCCGAAAAGACCGTAAATCTAGCCCGAAACTAAGGGCAGTACATCTTAACAGTAACACCAGTGAGCGCATCTAGAACATCAAAGTCCATACCCCACTGTCTGTAAGCAACAACAATGAGGTCAAAAGTTTGCAGACTCTCCTTCGTCCAGTCCTCGTCAGCTAGCCGTGAGATCTGTGGCACATCATCCTGACAGACAAGGGGATCGGCAAAAAAGACGTCGACTTCGTTGTACTTGGTGAGTTCGGTCACAAGTTGCAGTCCGGGGGAGTTGACCAAATGGCTCTGTCCAGCCTTGAAGCCCATGCCAACAACAAGCACCTGCTTCGTGATGATGACGCCTGAGTCTCTGCGACTTCCTTTGGGAGACAGGCTCGCGAGAAGCTCTTCCGCAATCTTGGCTGGGCGCGTGTTCATCTTCTCGGCCGCGGCTTCGAGGAGAGGAAAGTCGCTGTTGGACAACAGGTAGTAAGGGTTGACAGGGATGCAGTGTCCACCAACACCCATGCTCGGACTGTATGGCATATAGCCGAAAGGCTTGGTTGCGGCAGCGTCGCAAACTTCAAAGGGATCGATGCCATGGGCAGTGCAGGCGTCAGCCATCTCGTTGGCGTATGCGATGCACATCATGCGCTGACAGTTCTCGTAGAGCTTGGTCATCTCGGCCACCTCGGGCTTTGATACCGCCACGACAGAGTCGAAGACGCGGCTATAGAGGCGAGTGATGGCCTCTAGCGAGCCTGGAGCAACGTCGTCCAACCCGGAGACCACTTTAGGAATCGACTGGATTGGTGGCTCGGCACGGCCGGGATCGATGCGCTGTTCCGGTGTTAGTTCATTCATATACGATTGCAGGGCATTCTATCAAATGGGTATTCGTACCTCTGGGGACATTCCAGCAAAGAGGCCGCGAGAGCGCGCAATGGGTCCAAGCAGCTCTCGTGTAGCGCCAATAGCGACAGAGCTCTCAATCACAACGGCTGAGCCAGATCGTGCCCATTTCTCGACCATGCGCAACGCGCTTCGCAGGTAGGAGAGGTCGATGGACTTGTCAGGGAGGAGAAGTGTGGGAACAGAGATGAGAAAGTGAGTTGCCTTGCGGAGCTCGGCCTCAACGGTGGTGAATCTAACGTTGGGCCTCGCAAGAAACTCCTCGTGTGCTTCTTTGACACGTTTCTCGCTGACATCGAATCCCAAGACGTTGTACTTGGTTGAGAAAGAGTCGACGAGTCCCGTGCCGACGAATCCGACACCGATGACAGCGACGAGGGGTCTGGTTTCCGCGGTAACAATGGAACGCACCGGCAGTCTAGGACGACCGGATTTTGATTCCATCGCACACAATGGGGATTGAGCAGTGCTCGAGAGGTTCTTGAATTGGGTCATGTTGGATGTTGGCTTGATGTGAGAATGGTAATGATTGTAAGGATGGTGGTGATATTTTCTCCAAACCTGGGAATGATTTCCCTTATATACAACTATGCCAATGCCCGACTCGTCTACGGACAGTATTAAGGTCCTTGAGTAAGTTGACTACACTCGTCGGTGCAGACTGCGGGCGGCCAACATTCCACAAGCTTAACCTATCATCATGTCAAGATAGCAAAACCACCTCAATCGCCACCCATGAACTTACAATTCTTCAACTTGGATGCGGAATACTGCTACGTGAGCTATGCAAAATGTGCTAAAGGGAAACCGAGGCCCAGACGTACAAAGTAACTAGATTGCGGAAACGTGGTGCAAAGTCTCGTCGCTTCCAATGAAACTCTGTGTCCCGAAACCCCTGCCTAGTTTATCTCATGTTATTGCCCAAAGAGTCTAGACGTTTGGATTCCCATGTTTATCGCCTCCCTTAAACGTTAAGTCCCCTTGGGAGTGCTGAGATTCTACGTATCATACGACGTTCCAGGTCCCCGCGAGACGGATGGGACTGGAACGTGGCCAGCTTCACTATACTTTGAGGCGCCCGGATAGACCAAGTGAAGGTGCGGCAAAGCATTCACGGTAGGGCTGAATGTGTGGAATCCATGTCACGCGATGGTGCCGGGCGGCAGGAATGAGATATCAGACTTTTTTCCAAAAAGCCCCTCTATACTCGGAAATCCAAAACCGGAACTTTCCTGAATATCATCTTACAACAATGAAGGCCGCTTTTCTGAACTATGGCTATGTACCTAGTCCCATTCTCTATAGTCTCATGCAGAATCAGTACGAGGCCTTGATCAATATGTTTGAACAATTCAGCCAGTGGAAACAGTCCGTCGCCTTAAGGTTCGCTAAGATCCATCTTCCCTTTTGATTGATCTCGCAGTATTGACTAGCGTTCCCGGCATGTCCTCTATCCGTGCATTGTGTCTGTAATCTTGCTGTGGAGGATATCCATCCTGCTATGATACCGACAGAATTGCTGTGGCTTAACAATAACTCTTCAACGCTCGGAGGTCTGGTCTTCCATGTGGCTTGGCATGTCACATTGGCATTCCCAATGTTACATTCCTATCGTCGCATTTTAGGGCCACAACATCAACTGCCGCTGTCTTGGCTTTAGTACGCGTATGAGTCTGTCTAGTACCAGGAGGGCCCAGGACACTGGGCGGGAGATCGGCAGGGCAATGAATGGCCTTTCTTGGCAGAGATGGTTCTCGGTTGTTGCTTGCAGCCAAAATCTAGAGGTGTGGTAGGGCGGGCTCCGTGGGAGGGATGGGATTCGTCTTCCCCATTTCGCGAGGAATGGTCTAGACTCTGTCACACATTAACACATGGCAATCCCCGTCTCCTCGATAACTCGGTAGTTCTATGTGCTCTCCGCTACAAGCCACACCCAACGTCGGCTGAAAGCTGCTCAGCGCATCGGCATCTTCCGAGTAGGGCTGGGAGGGAAAGCTTTTCCACGTGTTTGGTTCCAGTTATATTTCCATAACCCCGCACCCCATTGTCCCATCGTTTACATGGGGCTGCTTTTCTGGTTAGACTAGTGAATTCTCGAACGGATCTCCGCCGAGATAATTAGGGGAACGGTGGTTTCTACCACATTCACTGATATGGAAAACCTTACTGTTCTCTGCTTCTGGTGAACTTGACATTCTCTGGCCTGTACTCCAGGGAATACAGTTTTGTGTTTCACCGTTGCCGTGCTCCTTGGTATTCTAATCCATATTTCCCGAGCCTGTTACCCTTGGACTGGATAATCTTTGGATTACGCCATGTGCACACATCCTATTTGGAGTGGAGGCTATTTGATAATTACATACTCTCCCTTCTTTCCGTTCGTGCAAATTGAGGTTAACATGGCTGGTCTTCATGGTACGAGACGTAGATCTACGAGGAATAGTTACACACAGAACTCGGAGGATGGAAGGCCTCGTGAGATGGCTTCATATCAACCGAGGCTTCCGCATAGAAGACCATAGGTGTGGCATTGGCGGATGCAGTAGTTGGTTCCTGTTAGTGGATGTAATGCGCGACAAGACCTTGCTAAGTGTAGCGTGCCTTACTTTTGGCGGCACGGTCCGTTCAATAGTTCCCTTCAGCGAGCCCACCATTGACTTGCGTCTAGTTTGCATGGATTCGAACTCCCCTAATTGAACCCTACTTGAAGCTTGTGACACTGACCTCTCCGGACCCCAAACAAGGTTCCGTATTCAGCTGTATGAAGAGAATTGTGGTCGCAGGACGCATCTGGCTTCGCTCATCGATTTAACAGTACATTAAGTTTTTTCATGTCTGTATCAGAGCGCTAGGAGTATTGTAGTAGAAATCTCCTTCGGCTACGAGCCGGTATCGCGACTCAGATCTAGAATGGAGGACACAACTCTGTTCAAACACCCGACAGCGATTCATTCTTTGGGTTTAGCTGAATGATTCAATCCGCACTAAGATGTCAACAAGGTCTCAGCGTGGCCAATCCCGTCCTGATTGATACTAGGCACTGAAGATTGGCCTGAATTCGATCGGTCTAGATATCCCGAGCCTCGGTTCGAAGTTTGCGTACAGGGCTGCTCGCTTCAGAGAACTGTCAACAGACGGCTATTGGAAGGGCCCAGTGGTGATTGAATTGCACAAACTAGCATAATGCAATTTCTGTTTCTTTGCTCGTTACGCACACGAAGCTTAGTATTAGTCAACCGTGCCACGAGGAGAGAAGGGAGGCGGAGACGCACACGTTGCCATCGTCCACTAAGTTCCACCTGCTCTAGTGCTATAGCATTGGACCTGCCCCGGGATTAGTGTTGAAATTGTCCCTCTATTGCCGCTGATTATGTCGAAGGGCCGAATTCTTTGCCGGAAATGGTCCTGCGGTAGCAATTTGGCCGCCCTCGTAGAGATTTATAAAACGCCTCGGTCCAACGAGCAACTGGACGGTTATGGATGGAGGCTTGACCAGATTCAGTCTACTTCCATGGAATTTCAGCACGTGGCGGAGGACAAACGGCCACGAACGACGGGTTGGGGTGGGTGGAATGGGCGGCCCGACGTAGACTGCTCGCCCCGTTCTTAGTACTACAGCCAAACTAGTGGGCATTCCGTATAGCCCGGGGTCGTAAAGCATATTATAAGCTGCCCGTATCCGATACCTGTCGTGAGGTATCTTCCCAAGGCGCGCTATTATCTATCGGCGGCGAAATGAGACAGCTTGAGCTACTACGACCTAGGTATAGTAAGTTACGTCCCGGTTCCGCGGGCCAGCCCGACAAGCCCTGTGGCGGAAGTCTGTCAGGCATGCCGTCTCTTTATCGCGTGATAGTCCCAATGGTAGCCTAACGTTCCATTCCAGCAATGTGCCAAGCCACCCAAGAAGTTATCACAGTCCTCGCAACAGGAACCGGAGCCGAGACTCGACTGAAATGGATGCTACAGAATGGTCTAGACCCAGGCCACCTGGACCGTGGTGCGGGATCATATGCTAATCCCGGATCCGCGTGCGCACGTTTGGTTTGAACCTTTCGGATGCAGGGCCGCATGCGAACCTGACAGATCTGATAAATCACCATTGACTGTATTATTGCAAGAACTTAGATTGAATTTGCGCTAGAACTGAGAGCGAATTAGGATCCGCTCTTGAACAAAAACATTTCCTGTTCGGAGCCGTAGCTCGCTTCGTCTAACCGAAGGCGAGATGCCAAATCAAAAATCGCTTTAAGCGGCTGGCTGGTCCGGCATTCGGTGATGTCCTCTGTCTGTAGTCGCAAGTTGTGGTTTACATCCAGGAGGTAAACCCCTCAATTACTTCATTCCTAACTTGGTAAGTCCGCCTTCTCTACGGTCAATAGCCACCACAAAGAAGACTGCTGATCGCTGTTCCCACAGGATTTCTTCAAGGACTTTGACCACCCGCAGCAGGCTTTTCAAGACACGCCAGTCAAATCAAATGCAACACTGACACACTTCACGCTTAGCAAACTCCTCACGCCTCGTCTCGTCATGCTATCCGCCCTTTCCTCATACTTCCCCCCCAGACATCCCTTTGCGGTTCTGGGGGACAAGACGACAGAGACGGAAGAAGTCGGCGGCCACTACTTGAATGGTTTAGCAAAAGCTCGTCGTCCCAGCAAGACTATTTCGGACACCAGCGATGATGCTGAACCAAGAACTCCAATCATCACTTCGGATCTTGGACCCGCAGTTTGCTCTGAGACCAAGGTCGAAGACCTGGTTACCAATGACAACAACAATGGCGGCCTTACAATAACAAACCAAAAGCTATCCCCGCAAGTTTCAAATCAGCACGGGGATACTGTTGAAACATGTGGTTATCCTGGAATCGCGGATCCAGTTGACCCAGCACGAATACTCACGCAAAAGGATTTGCGAAACCAGCGAGTCATGTTCCTAGGGGCCATCGTCCTATTGAACATATTCATGGTGATGATTGCCTTTTTTGGCAAAAAGTCCAAGATCATCTTCATTGCCATTCTCTTCATCAAGAGCAAGGACTTCCTCTCCTCGATCGTCTCCCCACTGGGAATGCTCACCACGAGGATTTGGAGAGTTTTCAGCCCCTTGAAGCCCGTTCCCCAACTCTGGATCCTCTCCCTCATTCCGGCGTACTCAGAAAGCGAGGAACAGATTGTCAAAACCATCTATTCTCTCCGCGACAACGATGTTGAGCCTCATCGCCAAGTGATGGTGGTTGTCCTTGACGGAAACCCCCGAGACGTGCAGGCCCATATGACGCGGGTCATTCGGGAGTTCGAGCGGCCTTACATCTCTCTAAAGTGGAAGAGGGGCGTGCTGCGTATCATCGCCGGCTTTATGGAAGATGTCCCTGTCATCGTCATTGAGAAGCAAAAGAACGGTGGGAAAAAGGACTCTCTTATCCTGTGTCACGATCTGTTCAACTATCCCCGTCAAAACTCGCCTATCTACACCAAGCTTCTCAGGGAGGAGATGCAGCGCGAAATTCTCCCAATTCTAACAGAGGGCACAACGTTCAGTGGATTCGACATGGTGTTTTGCACTGATGCAGACTCAACTATTTACAAGGGTGCCGTGGTCAGACTAGCCAATGCCCTTGCCCGAGATAAGAATGCAATTGCAGCATGTGGCTTGGTCCTTGTTGAATTGGAACCAGGATTGGAATGGTCGTTTTGGAATCTCTACCAACAATTTCAGGTTCGTAACTCACATGCCAAACCCCAGGGTTACTGTCATTTATACTCACATTTACAGTATACCTATGGGCAATATCTTCGGAGGAGAGCGGAAGGCTTCGTTGGTAAGGTCACATGCCTTCCAGGCTGCATCACAATGATGGCGGTCCGAGAAGAAATGGCGGGAGCGATGAGGAAATACGCAGAGCCCGTGACCACGTATTTGGTGATACACCATCAAGTCCAATACCTGGTGAGATGATACCATTCGCAGGCGGAAACAACCGAGACATGCTGACACAGAGTTTCAGGGAACTGATCGGCGCCTCACTTACTCGATGCTCTCTCAGGGCAAACATTTACGCACGCTCTTCGTTCCTGATGCTGTGAGCGAGACCGTAGCGCCTCAGTCGATAGCGCATTACCTCAGCCAGCGCCGCAGATGGGGATCCAACGCCTACTTCAACAACTATTTCTACCTCGCGGGGGAGAATATGATTACGATTACCCGAATTGCAGCTACCGTTGAAGTCGTCCGACTCAGCATGGTCTACTACCGCGTTCTCAACACGGCGCTTTTCATCAAGGGTCTAGTTCACCACGTGAGCGTTATGAAGCTGATGCCAATGTTAATCGTTGGCCAACTCCCCTCATTGTGGTTCTTCGCCTCTGTACTCATTGAGGCCGAGTTGAGGAAGCGAGCACACAAGCTTGTCCTGGGATATTTGATCAACAAATGCATCTCCCCCTTCATGTCGGTCATTATATTCACTAAGGTTGCGACGAATTTGGGAAGTCAAGGTGAGTCAAGCTCCTACAGAACTGAGTGGCAAAATCTGACAATCACAGTATGGGGCATGTCTGGAGTAACCTCCTCCTCTACCGCGGCGGAAACTTCTCCTGGTGACGAAACAGCCGAAGCCGAAGGAGATCTGTCGGCGGCGGAGAAGGGAGAGGCTGGCCTATCATCGAGGAACAAGGCGGAGGACACTGACGAGAGGAGGCGGTCTATAAACAGCAGGGATCGGGATTACGGAGTTGAAATAGATTTTTAGCACAATAACAGTCTATGAAGTTATGGTGTCCAGTCGATAGTTTGTAACACAAGCTTGAAGCAGGACAATCGTTCAATCTGGGCCTGGTCATCCATGTGGATGTCAATCAGACCGACAACATTGAATTGCTTCTCCAGTGCGGTGCAAAGCTGAAAAGGATTTTCCAGCTCCACCAGCGGGCCAACAGTCTTTTTCCCACATAGAAACGGCCGCTTGGCTAGATCAAGTTTGGTTTGTTGGAGCAGAATGGGAGAAAGGACGGCCGGATGCTGCAACTGCGCTTATGGAGCAACTCAAAGACATTCAAATGAACCGAGACGATGTCTTGGCGCTTTCTGTAGCCCTCACTCGCACGGGGCATGCCGTTAGTGGCGTTATAGTATCGGAGGTCAGGCTTAGCTTCCGCCTCTGTGGAAAACTCAAGGTTGAGGCTGACTGAGTTGCCACATGCCCTGGCACTGTGGAATGGCATTCGCAGATCTCCCATCACATGTGGCAATGCGCTCGAGGAGCTATCGATTAATACTAAAGCTACACATCCAGTGTCTCCAGTAATATGGTCGCTGCCCCCCTCCCGGCGAAGTGGATTGAAGGCTTGGTTCCGGAAGCGGCGTGCTTGGAGTACTGCAGTACGTGAACGCGTAACATGCCATCCCCCTCCTCTTGGAATGCCCATTCTTTCATGCTGCCATTGATTAACACCTCAGCTCTTTCGAAGACCAATATGTAGCCACTTTGGGGATAGACGGAGTATTTGGACATGTGGCGCGTGGCCAGATGTAGCTAAAACTCTGTTCGTCGTCGTCGACGGGCGTTACTCGGCAACCAGACGACGTCTATATTTTGGTTTCAAACTTAGTAAGACGGTTGATATGTTTCGAGGGCCGCGTGGCATGTGCTACTGGTATATGCCAAGCCCTTCTTGGGTGACGTGTATTTTTGAAGCTATATATATACGAATGTGAATGCGTACGTGATTTCAAGCCGGCATACGACACACATACTCCAATATCGCTCTATAATTATTCCCAACGCCAAAAAAGGGATTCGCAAACCAATTCATAGGCTTCCTTTAACCGAGGCTCCGTGTGGCATCGACTCCTAGTATGCTATCCCCCACGCTCAACGCCATTCTCGTTGTGTTTCACTCGCTAGCTCCAACAATCTTCCCGACTGTTCCAGTCGAATGGAGCAAGATCGTTACGCCTCGGGGAGATCGACTGCCCGACTTCAGCTTCAGCGGCTACCGCGCGTCGAACCAGCCGTTGCCAGATATCAAGAGCGTACCCAATGTGAGGCTTGGCCAAGCAGAGGGCGACCAGACCCAGCGGATCCAAGCGGCGCTTAATCAGACTGCCATGGCAGGCGGCGGCGTGGTTGCACTGGGAAAGGGGAACTTCTCAATATCCCCTGGGATACTGATACCAAGCGGCGTGACGCTTCGAGGTTCCAGATTTGGTAGAACAAGCCTCGTTCTGACAGAGCAGCCAAACACCCCGGTCATTACGCTGGGTATTGGCGGGGATCCAGCGGAGGAGCTCATGGGCGCAAATATAACCGACCATTATGTTCCAATTGGCACCTCGGTGATCACGGTCAACAGCACTGAAGGCTTTAGCGAGGGCCAGCCAGTTTACATCCAGAGAGCCGTAACCGCGAACTGGGTCCGACAGAACGGAATGAGTAATTTAACTCGAGATGGAGCCCATCAAACGTGGATACCAGTAAGTGCCACGCAGCTTCTTGTCATCCATCCTATGGAGCTGACTTTGGTACACATAGGTCGGTACACTTATTCGACAGCCCAACACTGTCTTGTCTGTAAATGGCAGCAAAATCACGCTGCAGATTCCTCTGACGGACAGTCTCGACGCAGCGTATATGGAACCACAGATCGTGATCTACGCACCTCCACCACTCAGCTCGCAGATGGGGATAGAGGACCTTTCCATTGACCTTGATTCCCCATGCGCCGGAAGTCCCGTTGACAGTCCAACTTGCAATGGCG
Organism: Neonectria neomacrospora; assembly: GCA_013756995.1. NCBI lineage: Eukaryota > Fungi > Ascomycota > Sordariomycetes > Hypocreales > Nectriaceae > Neonectria > Neonectria neomacrospora. The sequence goes on from JABSTB010000146.1 coordinate 256,883, forward strand.
CTGCTATCAGCTTCGCGGCCTGGGCAGTTGACAGCTGGGCGCGTAACTTGAAACTGACAGGTTTCAACCAGTTCGTCGATGTACAATATGACGCTGCTCGGTTGACGATACAAGGTGTAGCCATGTTCCGAGATGCGAATTCCACGGGAATAGGGCTACCCTCCGACATCTGGATTAAAGGTTCACAGGTTCTTGTCCAGGACTGTGGGCAATATGGGCTGGGGATATCATTCTCTGTCATGACCGGTTCGCTGACGCCAGGACCCAACGCTGTCCTCCGCCATGTCACACAGTCGGGAATGCAATCGGTTTATCCGCATCAGAGATGGGCACACGGGCTTCTAGTAGAGGAGACGTCAGCGCCGACATGGTTTGTTAACCGGGGTAATCTAGGTACTGGGCATGGCTGGTCCATAAATGGCGGAGTGGGCTGGAATCTCAAGGGAAAGACTGTTTTCGAATCTCCACCTCTGGGGATCAACTGGTGTATTGGCTGTAGAGGAGGCTACGGCCAAAGTGGGAATGGGACGTTCATTAAGAAGGGCAGTATAGTGGTGCCGAAAAGTCTGTTTCAGTCGCAGCTTGAGGCTAGAGCGTTGGTGTAATATTAGCGAGACGGCCTTTTGGTGTTTTAAGCATTCAAAGATTGCTGGGGCTAACATGTTACATATGCTATAGTCTCTTATCTCTAAAAGCGTCCCCTACATTCGATCTCAATACATTTTGCTGCTGCACCTCACAAGCGTGCTGGCATGTTTTCAAAGCCTGATTCTCACTCTGGTTGCCCGACACTCAGCCTCGGCCTTTCCGGCGCTCGCAACAGGCTGCCATCCGGCTCCGGCCATTGATCCTTGTCGAATCGCACAGGTTGCCGGTCTTGCACCAACAAGTCGGCGACCAGGCGCCAACAAGCTGCAGCTATTGGGGCGAGTTGTGGGGCTCATCACAATCACTGGCAACTTGCAGCCAACACACGTCTTCCAACTGGGAATGTCTCCTTCTTTGAAGCCCGAGAGTGCAGGTTACATCTGTACCCGAAGAACCTAGTCTGGGGGGCTTGGGCGCGTAACTTACGCCCCGCCTGTTGGCGCCAAAGAAATGCAATGCTCGACAGATGTCCTTCGCCCCGGTGATGCGTGTTTTCCTTTTACACGTCTGCTACTCGCTGCCCGAACACGTCCAGTCAATCGAAGTAAGGCTCTGGCGATGGACCTGGTTCAATTGGCTAGCCATGCATCGAAGGCTTCTCTTTTTACTCGTGCCGGCTGTGTGCTTGTTGCTCATCACCACGACCATTTATCTCGGTCGCGATCGCCTCACTCGACTCCCAGTGTATCTTCCTTTCCAGCACGAAGCGACAGCGTCGACCTCGCCCGACCCCAGTATTGAACACACTAGTACCGGTGTTGCGACCAGCACTGAAAAAGTCGTCGTCACTCCGACAAGTTCACCTGCCTCGTCCGCGACCGCATCTCCAGATGCTGTCACAATTTCAAATGGTCAGCGCTCTACATGACGTGGGAGGTGTCACTTCTTGCTGACATGACAATAAGGAACCGTCCTAAACGCCTCGTGCATCTCTCCCTACATTACAGCCATTCTCGATCCCGCCGTTACAGAACCTCCGCGCCTACAATGTCCTACCTTGAACACTAGCCGCTACGATAGCCTCCTACAAGACCACGGCACTCGAAGCAGTACAAACGATCCACAACATATTGACTACTACTTTGCCCTCGACTTGCGCAATTGCTTGACGCTTCTCCCTCGTCTTCTAGGCAGCATCGTCGAGGCCGTTCGCTTTCTAGGCCCCGAACGATGTGCGCTTTCCATCATTGAAGGCAACTCGCCAGACGGGACTGCCGACGTCCTCTTCGCTCTGCATCCCTTCCTCGATCGCCTGAACCTCACCTACTACTACAACTCTTCAAACATCAACCCAGCCAAGGGCGATCGCATCCACAAGCTAGCCGAGCTACGCAATCAAGTCCTCCAGCCGCTCTTCGACAACTTGGATCGGGTGTCGGAAAACACGACCGTTCTCTTCCTCAACGATGTTGCCGCCTGCACCGAGGACCTCCTCGAGCTAGCACTCCAGCGCCGCGCCCTGGGAGCCGACATGACCTGCGCCATGGATTGGACCTACGCCGGGCAGAATCCAACATTTTACGACGTCTGGGTGGCCCGGACTCTCGCTGGCGACTCCTTCTTCGAGGTTCCTCCCGATGGTAACTGGAACTCGGCATGGAACCTCTTCTGGAACGATCCCGGCACCAGTTCTCGCTACCACGACAACCTCCCCTTCCAGGTCTTCTCTTGCTGGAACGGCGCCACCGCGATCGGTGCTGCGCCTCTATTAGAAGGCCTTCGTTTCCGAGAGACGCATGGTGGGAAGGATGGCGAGTGCACACAAGGCGAGCCGCAGATCTTTTGCAAGGAAATGTGGTTCAGAGGCTACCGTAAGATTGCCGTTGTTCCGACCGTCAATCTCGAGTACTCGGACGACAGGGCAGAACAAATCAAGCAACTCAAAGGCCACACGTCGGACTTGGCCAGCAACCAAGGGGAGGAAGGGAACAGGATCGACTGGGTCCTCGAGCCGCCCGCGAAGGTCAAGTGCATGCCGACATGGGACAATCAGTTCTGGCGGCCATGGAACGAGACGCTGCGTTTGTGATTACGATGTTACGCTATGTAAAATAACCAAGATAGATGAATGAAGCAATTGGGAGGTGTACTTGAAGCAAAGAAACCCCATCCAGTGCTCGCGTTGCGCCCTATAGCCTGAGTAACCTGGATCTGCCTTTCCCCAGCTAAACATTCGCGTCGGAAGCTGAATTCTTGAGCAACCCCACGATTTCCTTCGCAGACCGTTCTTCATCTCCCATCAGCTGAGGCGGAAATGCTTTCTGCCAAGTATACCACAATCCCGACGTAGCCAAAGTCACGGGTATGGCAAAGGCCCAATACATCCAGAACTTCCCCGACACATTCCAGCGATCTGAATCAGCATCATAGTTGAAGAAAGACGTGCTGAAGACTGCCGAGGTGAAAGTGGCGGGGAGGAAGGCCATGGTGACGAAGGCGATCGTCTTCATGGCTGCGCTGTCGGACTGGGTGGCGCGGCCGATCTGCACCGACACGCCGGAGTCATACTGCGCGACGGTGTTGAAGGCGAGCTGAATCTCGTTGATCAGGCGTTCTTTATTAGATGATGCCCGCAATCGTAGACTGTCGATCATGTGCTCGTACCAGAGGAGCCGTTCGTGGACCTGAAGAAAGGCATTCCGGTCGAAGTTCTTGGCATTTGCTGCCTCAGCTATGAATGCATTGTGATGCTGATTGATAGATGCTGCTGTCTTCAAGGAGACAGCGAGAGTTTCTGAGACGTGGATCGCGTGTCTAGCAAGGTCATGGAGAAGCCCGTAGTCGGGACTGGGCTTTCCACTCGATTTCCTACTTTTTTCAGCCGTCCGGATGTGGGTCCTGATAGTCCACACCGCCGTGTCCTGGAGGCAGACAAGATCTTCCATTAGTCGAGCGTGAATCCAGAATGGGTCGTTGAGATGGTCCTTTTGTGGGTTTTCTAGCCGCAGCTGGGTTGGGAAGAGCTTTTCCAACGGCTTTGGGACATCGAAGACGAGGACAATGGTTTGTTGAGAAGATGCGATCCATCGGGTGAAGATGTTGAACTTGAACCACTCGTGCTCATTCTCGGGGCTTAGCTGCTTCACAAGAAATCGAGACCAAGAGTCTTGGATACATGTCAGTGTGTTCCAGTCTCAAGTTCGTGCGAGCGGCTACGTACTGAGTGCCGTAGTATTGCCATCAGAATCTCTGTCAGTTTCGCAGCCGAAGTAGCCATTCGAGTTCCGGCAATACGGGGTCCACCAGAGTTCTGGTATCCGAAAGACGCTGGTGAAGGTCTGCCGACAGGCTGGATTATCGCGAATGGCGTCGGCGTTGGCGAAGCTAGGCAGTTGTTAGCCGGGCCGTGGGTTATGAAGGGTAGAGATGGCGGACATTACTATGACTTTCGAGTCCTCAGATAAAATATGGCGTGAGTCATCTGTTTCTGAACGGACAAACTCGCTCGATGTGACATTTTGTCGTTGCCAGGAGAGGTCGGCTAGATCGATTAGTGTATGAGACTTAGAAGGTTTTGCAAGGGATATGGTTACCCTGTTGCCACCGCCTCACTAATATAGGTGAGCATTTATCCTGCGATTCTTGCGTGGTCGGCATGGTTGCGATGAGATGGTGCAAAAGGCAGAGTGTAAAAAGCTCAGCCTGACGCTACAAATGTACTGGTGGGCTGTGCTAGGCTCCTAAGGCCAACTCACGTGTGTCCCGAGGCTGAGTTGAAGGCAAGCGAGTTGTGTTGGCTAGGACGCAACTTTGCACACGACCTCTACGGCGCTTAAACTTCTATTCTTGAAGGTATTGGCCGTTTCAAACGACATACGGCGATGCTGCTGATATACCCTAATAACTCAGCAACGCCAGACCGCCTAGCGCCACAACCGTGAACGGGTACCCGCCACGCTAGGTGCTTTTATTTACCAGAAGCTGCGCGTCCGGTCAGATTTGGTTAGCTGTTGCTATTTATACCAGGTGCCTAATGCGCTGTCCGGTATTGTCGAGTCTTTATGGTGTGTGCAATTTGTATTTGCTAGATGAGAGAAGATTGCCAGCCCGGGGTGTAAAGGCAACTAGGGTTAGGGTTAATTAGCAATGGCTGATGAGAGAAAGGAGAATCTGTTCCAGTGATTGGGTTGTTGAAAGGGACGTTGATTTCAACCTTTTCCGCGACAAGATTCTCGATGGCCTTAGGTCGGTGCAACTTGTAGCAAGGCTTGGCGTAGTCGGGAGACGTCACAATCATGCGTGCCCGGAATACTCCCAAAGGCTGTATGATGTTAGTTCCTACGACAGCAACGATGGGTGTTCAAATGGAAGCATCTCTCACCGCGATGCAATTGTACTCGCAAATGCCAAGTACACTCGTGTCAATGTGGGTCGCTCTTGTATGCTGGCATGGTTGCAGTTACATGTATAGAAAACGTACAGTGACAAAAGCCAGCATGGCACTGTCATAGTGGGCTATGCAAGGCTCTTAAAGCAAACTCAGGTGTGAGTCTCGAGGCTGACTGACATACTACGGAGTACAGGCGAGTCGATCGATTTATGTACTGGCCGGAAGAAAAGAAAAGGACAACCGTGTCGCTAAAACATACCCTTAATTTTCACCTCGACTGTGCATGCTCTAAATTATCAAGTGCCGTACCAAATACCGGTGCACTATATAGGCAAAAAGCTCAGGACCATACATAGATAGCCAGTGTAAGTACAGCTTATCTAGTTCTTTGCGTCAATAATGGCTTAGTCATTAAGGAATGAACGGTAGTCAATGACCCTGATACTGTTTTCGCCGTTCATCTCCTGTGCCAGCTGCAATGCTTCAGCCGCCATCTCCTCGGCTTTTTCAGGGCGCTTTTGTTCCAAATACACCAACGAGAGAAGATTTCTGCAGCTGAGTGTCAACTGATCCTTCTCGCCGAGAGCTGTTCTTCACTATCCTGATCCAGATGTTGGTAGTAAAACACGCATCTAAGGTCTCTCAGGCTTTCTACCGATTTAGGACAATTCTTGCCGAGGACCTCACTCCGTAAGTCTAGTGCCCCTTGATAAGTCATTGCAGCCGCGTCCCAACGTACACGCATAGAAACATAGTCGCCAACCTGTGTCATCAGGTCCGACACCTCCTCTTTCCCACAAATATCTACCCAGTCACACATCCGCATGGCATGTGCCAAGTACTTTTCGCATTTTGGCCACTCCTCAGGTTGATGCCAATCTTTTGGGAAGAGTTGCCTTATGATCTGCAGTGCAGCAGACGCAAAATATGCCTCATCTCGGGCGTGTGTTGTTGTGGTAGTTTGACGTTGCCACCATGAGTCGGTCTTCTTCCTTTTCTGAATTCTCTGAACATAAAGACCGTGCCGTGAGGCCTCCTGCACAAGCTTGTGCACCTCGAACGCCTCCTTTCCCGCTTCTATTTGTAGCGCTGTGATGAATGAGAACTCCTCGAGCCGACCGATGGCCCTTCTTGCTTCCTGCTCGCTTCTCTGTGACCGCTTCTCTTGGTCGTCGCTGCTAAATGTCGCGGCCGCCATTAGCACCTCCAGCGGCATTTTCTGGCTGTCGAGATACGCAATGATGTGGAGGATCCCATATGCCATCTCGTGCTCCTCTCTGATGCGCTGTATCGAAACGTTCCAAGTCTCCAGGACACTATTTACGGCATCGCTTCGCCTGTGTCTGTCAAACTGGGTTTCTTTTAGAATGCGCCATCGCTCTTTTTCGTCCGTGAGCATCAATAAGTGCTCATCGATAGGGGTCCACGTCCTCCGCATGTAAGCTCCTGCCTGTGAGATGGCCAACGGCAACCACTGAAGCTCTTCTAACAACCTTCTCACGCTTTGGAGCTCCTCGTCGTTCGTTGTTCTATTCATCGCCGTCTCGAGCAGCCTCTGCCCCTCCTCATCCGTCATCTTGCTCACTGAAAGACCTTGTTGCCTCGACACAAGAGTTCCGACAATTTGTTTGTCACGACTTGTCCACAATACTGTGCCATTAGGACCTGCAGGTACATAATCAAAAAAGTTACTCGCTGTTTTGTCTGGCGCCGTCTTTATGCCAAAGAGCGATAAGTCGTCTGCATTGTCGATAACAAGAAGCCATCGTTCCTTCGACTGGATACCACTTCGCACTTCGTTGAGCAACTCCTCTCCGTCGAGATTTTTACTCAAACATAATGCCGTTGCAATGATATTATAGCCCTGAGTAAAGGTTGTTTTGTTGTCGGCGTGGACCCAGAACACGGAGCAACGGCTGTCGCGAGATCGATTGTAGGCATACTCGAGCGCAATCTGGGTTTTACTGGCATCATGTTAGTAAAACCTCGCGATCTCTAGATTGCAAACGTAGCATACCCCGACCCGCCGAGACCCCATAGAGCCGCGGTTTTATCCCCGTTAGACAGCGGCGACAATAGTGTCTCGAGCTTATCAGTGATGTCCGGACGGCCGATGAAATCCCCATTGCGGTGATATGCAATAACATGGCAGGGAGTTGAGCCGAGGTGAGAATTGTGAAAGTTAAAGTTCTGGGTTGCTGAGCCCGAGGCAGTGACGCCCGTGATGATATTCCCGCCATCGATTCGCTCGTAGGATACGGCTGCGTTCATTTCAACAGCCCTCTGAGATGATGTTTGAGGAAGTACCTGTGCTGTCGGCTGCATCTTGAGATGCTGATCATGAAAAGAAGAGAGTTTACACGTCGCGACAGATCAGACCACCAGGCTCCGCGATAACGGCGGCTACGTGAGGGCCGTCTGCCAGCTTCAATTCCACAGCCAATTAGACATGCATTTAAGCGCTCATATTATTACTCAGGGGTGTAAATATTCCTAGTGGACTTTCCTGGATTAGACACCTTGGCTGATGGATGCCCAGCCAATTAGGCCTAGATTTACGCGCTCCGTTTTGTTACGCAAGTTTATAAATAATCATCATTGAGCATTTTCTCTGATTGTTGATTAGACACCCCTAGGATCGAGGCCGATGGATACGAATCGTACAATGGCGTCCCCGCCCGAAAGTCGCAACGAGTTTGAGATCGCAATTGTCTGTGCCCAATCCCGGGAATACAACGCTGTGTCTCGAGTCGTCGATCAGTTTTGGGAACCGAACTATGAGAATGGACATTCCAAGGGGTACGCTACAGGTCGCATCGGCAGCTCCAATGTTGTTCTCGCCCTTTTGTCAGGCGTGGGAAAAGTCCACGCCGCGAGCGCAACCGCAAGACTTCGGACGAGCTACCCAAAGCTGAAACTGGCGCTTCTAACGGGGATATGCAGTGGCGTCCCCAACTCGGGAACGGGCGAAGAACTGTTGCTCGGCGATGTGGTCATCGGAAAGACTGTTGTTCAATACGACCTCGGTAGAAAATATCCCGATGGCTTTCAGACGAAAGACACTCTCGACGATCGCCTCGGCAGGCTGACAAAAAGCCTGCGTAATTTTGTTCAATTTTTCGAGACGGAAATGGCGCGTGAGCAGCTCGAGCAGCGAGCAGCTTTACATCTCGCAGACATCCAGACGTGCACCTCGGAGAAACGACGTAATGCCACTTATCAGTACCCGGGCGCTTCCAATGATAATCTTTTTAAGGCAAGCTACCGCCATCAGCACCAATACCCGTCGCTGAGTCTCTGCGAAGTATCCAACGGAGAACCGGACCGTGACCTCGAAGAATGCCGCCATTTTTCGTGCCAGGAACTTGGATGCGATGAAAAGGAACTCGTGCAACGAGAGCGGCTTATGGCAAAACGAATACTTGAGGCCGAAGGACGGAAAGAGGAGGCACAAGCTCCTTACGTATTCGTGGGGCGCTTTGGATCCGGGGATGCAGTCGTCGAGTCTGGAGAGGAACGCGATCGTATTGCCAAACTTCACGGCCTAATGGCCTTTGAAACGGAGGGGGCCGGTGTGTGGGACGAGATCCCCTGCATCATCGTCAAAGGCGTCTGCAACTACGCCGACAGCCATAAGAACAATCTCTGGCAGGACTTTGCTGCTGCCACGGCCGCCTGTGTCGCAAAGGCTCTGGTGGAGCGATATCCGCGGACGGACAAGCCGTCGGACAAGTCCCACCTTGGTAGTGTGAGCGAGCGGGCTTCGCCGGGCATCGGCCCAGTTCACTACGGAAACATCTCGGGCGGGAACGTCTTCACGGGCATTTATTCTAGTGGAGGAACCCAGACCTTCAACTTTGGGAGATGAGCGGGTGGTACCTCGAGATGTTTAGTCTGATATGGTGAAGAGATGGATAGTTTCTGAGTCTATAAATCTAGGATGTCATAGATCAAGCAATCAGTTGGACTGTGACCCTCATTCGTAGTGGAATGAACTGTAAGTCTCCCTTGGAGATACCTGGTGATGGAGATCGAACGTATCATCTTTTCATGATAGCTAGTTGACAATTAGTAATAAACCTGTTGCTTTGACTGGGTCATGCATACCTTGAAGTTTGAGCAAGGACGCACTATCTTCAGAAAGCGAATATCTTCGCTGCCCCGTGGGCTTGGCTCCTCTCTCCTTACTCGATGGGATCAACTCCCCAATATAGCCTGCACGACCGAAATCGATAATCGTGATATGCCCCTGGCTATTAAGCATGATGTTGCTCGGCGATAGGTCATAGTGGATGACTCCGGCCTTGTGAACCTTCCTCGCCGCAGTCTGAACTTCCTGGGTGTATTGGGACCAACTTTCCATCTTCATCTCGCTTAATCGCTCCATGCGAAACCCAAAGATTCCTTCCTCGTCTTGAATTGGATCGGGACAAGTCCGAACAACTGGGACTTCGGGGTGCAGTACCGCGAAGTAGCGGAGAAGCGAAAACTCGTGCTGGAGAAAACTCCGCTGTCGCTCGTCGATGGCTATTTTACATACCGGAAAGTCGTCACTGGGGCCGTTCAAGATTCTGGTATGAGCGTCGTAACCATGCTGAAGTACATGAGACGTGGACCAGATCTCATTTGCTTTTGTTGTGTGAGAGATCTCCTTGACGATGGCGCTATCGACATGGGGAAAACCCGAGAGATCTGGTGGATCACGCCAGTTCCCATCCCAGCAAATGCGGTACTCGTGGCCGTGAAAGTCGATATGAAAGGCGCAGTGTCCGTTGAAGGGGTAAGTATCCGTGATTCGCTGCGGTGACATCTCCATTATCTTGTGACTACACGTCTACGGAACTCCGAGCGTAGTGAGGGGATGGGACTTGGCTAGTTTAGTTCCGCCTCCGCGGCGAGTTCCCGTTCGGTCGGCGGGGAAAGAAAGGTTAGCGTCGGTATCGGAGGTGCCTTATTCGTAGAGGTCACCACTGCATCGTCATACTGATATCCTGCCCTGAAGTAAACTGCGTATTTGGGCATTCTGTCAAGCACGGAACGGAATGAAAACCGGCTTGTGTATCCACACTGCTGTCCATGACGTAATTCTTCCACCCGGACAGTGAATTAGACTACAATATAATCGTCTCCGGCCCCTGTGGACTACTTCAGATCAAACTTTGCTGTTGCGAATGCTACCACTGCCCGCGAAATCATCAGAAAATGGCATCTTCCGAAGACAACAACGTGCCCGTCACCAACGAGGGATTGGGGGAGCCTCTGTCGGCCACAAACCAAATATTGACTGCTGGCGCTGCGGTAACACAGGTTAGCACCTTCACCGAAATCTGATTCATGAATACTCATCCAAGATGGTTAGGACTTTCGGCCGGTGAAGAACATCTGCGCTCATCTGAACGCGTTCCATGCATATGCTGATGACCCAAGTCGTTGCGTCGAGACAAATCACTACTGTGCCCACCTAAGTATCTCTACCAAACCGTAAAAACAATGAATCCCAAAGCTCACCCCAGAACCTAGACAATGATGTACGGCAGTGCCTTCTTTACGACTCAGATGAGCCCAAAGCCCGGCTCATTGGAATTGAGTACATGATCACCCCGGCACTGTACGACACGCTCCCAACGGAGGAGCGTAAGCTATGGCACTCGCATGCCTATGAAGTCAAGTCTGGAATGCTGATAATGCCCAATCGTTCCGTCCCCAATGCCGCATGGGAAGCCGCCGAGAATTTGGAGATGGATCAAGTTGTCCACCTATACGGCAAAGTGTACCACCTGTGGCAGACCGACAAGGGTCACGCGCTGCCACTTGGACAGCCGCAGCTGATGACAAGCTATACAGCCGATGGACAATTTGATTTTGAGAAACATGTAGGCGATAGGGATAAGAGGTTTGGGACAGATTATCGGCAGAAGCAGGAGGCGAGGAAGGGCATCCCAACACCAGTGATTCATCCCGGTATGTTCAAGCACTGATATAGCCATGTTGGAATGCTGCTGACTTGGGGGGTAGATGCGGATCAAGCTTGGAAAAAGAACTAATAACGTATACTGCGATGTCGATCTTCGAACGCAAGTTAACTCAAAAGGGACTAATGGTGAGCTGGGAGAGTAATAGGCAAGCTCCAAAGCTACCTTCCACAAATATCGCGGGAAGTACCGATCATACGCGCAAGGAGCATTTTGAACACTTCCATTTCCAAAGTCCGGTTTCTCATGTAGCAACGCTCCGATTACTAGCTTGCTCCATCTGATGTTAAACACACTTCATAAATGGACAACTACATATCAAATTGAACAATACTTGAATATCTCTACTACCCAAGCAATATCGCTTTGGACTCTGGCCCCGGCTCGCATGCCTGCGAAAGTGCCCTGCTCAAGACCTGCCCAACTCCCCGTCGTTCCGATACTTCGCCCACGGTAACCACATGAAGAAACCAAAAGTAATTCCAATCTTCTTCACTCACGGAAGCCTCTTGTGGCATAGGAAGTGCTGAGCCAAGCATCGGCCGATGGCTATACGCCATTAGCAAACACTCAACCTCCGTACCAGGAGTGTGCGATTCAACGTCATCAAGATGCAGGGACCCGACGAGCTCTCCACTCGGGGAGAGGAGTGGCAAGCCTTGTACTCGTTGGTGAGGAGACGATGCCTCTAGTACTGGCTCTCGCGGGAACCCCAAAGGAGGTAGACGGCCTGTTATGAGACGGATTGACACCGTTCGGAAATGTATGAGGTTATATCTGGGAATTGTTTCTGGAAGCGGACTGTGCAGTGTCAGCAACATAAAAGTTCCATCTTTCATGAGACGAATGCCGGTATCAAAAATCTGGAAGTTGTTCTTACTGTAATTCCGGCATAGTGGGATCGTTGCTTTCCTTGAGCTTCTCACTACAAAGCCTGGCATACTCGAGTCTCCTATCGAGCGCGTCTTTCTCACCAGCGATATGAGAAGTAGCAGGGTCTCTAAACGCAAAATCAAGCTCATCCCGATCTCGCGCGCAAGACGTAGGCCCCTCTTCTTCATCGAGTAGCTCTTTACGAATTCGTGCTTCTAATTAATTCCAGCCATTAGAACTATCTTATTTAGCCGAGCTGGGGATCACTCACTCGTTTTGCGACAGGCAACCCAGTTGTAAATCAGGAGCCACTCCCTGGAATCCTTGATCTGCGAGGCGAGTTTGTCAAACTCAGCTTGGCTATTGACAAGATCAAGGGCGTACAAGGGTGCCACGATTCTCTGGTCGTTATCTACTTTCCAACCACTAAAAGAAGGCCGCGGGAAGGAAGACGAGTGTGACGTGTACATAGCCAGCGGTAAAGACAAAGCGACATAAGTCTCTTTCAGCTTTGCGATAGTTTCATCCGTGAGGAGGTGAGAATGCCGGTCAGCGAAGCGTTCGATCCTGCTTGGGTCGTCGTATCCGTCAATGCAGTTGACATCTTCTAGAGAGCCACTTCGTTTCCATACCTGCCACCGAATCCAAGTCTTTTCCTCCATCCAGCGGAATAGATTCTTGGGATTCTGAGTAGAATTATCCGGCCATTGGTGAGTCTCACGGGGCCACATTATGCCTCCGGCCCAACCAGCCCACGAGTAACTCGCGAACTCAGGTCGCCTTCGCAATTTTCCAGTAGAGGAAACGAATAGGAGCGCCACATCAAGGTAGTACGCTGGAATTCCTTCCACTAGCCACGATATCAGACCGGCTCCAAGTGGGCGCAGAATACCAGAGACGGCACGAATAGCGTCACCGTCGTATCGAAGTTGCCGCCTAGAATAGTTTTCGCAGAGCTTCTGATAAGCCCACCAAGCACTGAGATTCCCATCGCTCAGTTCTGGGACACGGCTGACGTTGCTATCGTCTGGGTCGAGCCAGTGGGACAAGAGATCCGCACCTGTTTCCTCGCACCAGTTTGCTTCCATGCAACGCCAGTGGACCTGGCCATTAATAAATATGAGGGTTCGCCGAGGAAGCACAAGCTCCTGGAAGGTCCACCCTCGTTGATTGTATACCGCCCGATTTAAATGCCAATCAATGCCATGAACAAGTGCCAGCTTGGTAGTTGAGTTGAGCTGCGCGGTATGCTGTAATGTTTGCCTCGATCCGGGTGCAACTCCCGGAAGCCCTGCCCGCGCGTCTGACCCTGATCCGGCAACGATGGTCAGATAGGACCCCTGGTAAATCGAGTTCATGAGCTCGACCCCGATCGTCATGTCTCGTTGATGATCCTGGATCAGGCAGAGCGTATCAACCCAGAGGTATCTTTCATCTAGAGAAGACACCAAGTCAATTGCATCGCTTATCGTCCGGGGCAGCTCCGGCAGGATGCTATCGAGCGCACCCTCTGTCTGAAGATGCTCAAAGTTGCTTCTCTTTAGGTGGAAGGTAGGCGTCTGTCCCCAGACGTAGCTGAGGGCCACATATCTCGTGCCCAGAGGCATCTGGCTGACACATCGTTTCTGAACATCGATAAGGCGAAAGTTGGAATGTCCTTCCTCTGATATATTCCATGTCCTAAACTCCAGCTTACCCTGCAACATGTGTGTTAGGATTTCTGTAAACCGATAGTTACCTTGCCTTCCCGCAACTCACAAGATTGGGGGGGATGTAGAAGCAAGTCTCCTCGTGGCACTGCTCACATTGCTCCATCCATGACCGAACCAGTGAAGGCAAAATTTGTCGCCCACGAACAATTCTTGCAGAATAGGGCCCCTGCTCCGGCTTCAACGTTCGCGTGTCTTCCGTGACAAACATTAAGCGTGTCCCAAGGCGCGACGGGTATGAGAGCCGAAGGCAATGCTCGCCCGGAAACATTACAACTCGAACCGGCTCCGTGCTGGGCGCCTCCGCCAAATCATCTTTGTTCCTGTTGTGTTCGAACTGGGGCTGTGCCTCGGCACATGCTGTCAAGACAAGCTGACAGAATGGGCAATCTTGTCTATTCCGCAGCCCATCCTGTGTACCTAAAGCATAGCCGTCGGCGTCGAGGTTGAGGGCCTTCACAAGCTCGTCGTGGGACGGTAATTCTCCGTGTTGGGCCTCAAGACCACAGAGTCTCCGGCAAAACTCTGTGCATTGCACCGTATCTGGAACGTCACCCATTTCGGAAATCGTGAGTCCCTCAGATCAACGACCTTCATCGATGAGGCTGGAATACTGAGCAGCGTCGTAGTCGTCGTTGGTTTAGGTAACAGCATAATTGTTGTAAGCAGAGAACGCGGCCTAAAATTGGGGGGGAGTAAACACCGCGTCACGTCCCCTGTCAGGCTCACGGCTGAGCCTTTGAAGTCGTCATCACGAATACCAGTCGCCTTCACGTATGTCGAGCACTAGATAAACTGCCCGTACTGGGTACCTGCTGGAGGGTTATCTGCACTTTTGCCCGTATAGCCTAGTCGCTATTTTGTTCAACAATGTCCTTACGTCTCTATCTCAACCAACGTCGTAGGCCACCTCTAGTCACACAGCAAAGACGGACCCTCACACGCACAACACCAACCCAAATGCAGAACCGCGAAATGAACCGGTTCCCCGCGTCACACACCCTGCTAGACCAACAACCCTTACTCAAAACCTAGTCGAGCTGTGTTTTTCCGTCTCTCAGGAACCTTCATTGTCCTTGCCCCATGAGTTCCAGGGGTCTGACTGAGGGAAATCATGGAAAACCAGGATTGAATGCGGGGAACACATCTTCCCCGCAACGGCCCTGATCAATGATCCAACTCGCCGGGCAACAGTGCCTTTATAGGATTAATGGCCTCACGGAAACAGGGCGATATGACTAGAAAGATGCCCGCCATCTGCACGGTAGGGTAGACCAGGGGCTAGCGCTGAGCGGTCTAGACACACAAAAAGCCGTCAGATCCGTCTTCCCCAGATCACTCCCAGTAAATGTCTTTCCCAAGGCTGTGATTCGTGGAACTCAATACCCCGGAGAGTGTCCTGCAATTCGTGGTAATGAACCGCCTCGTCGACAAAGAGACATGAATGAGCATCACTGTAGGATTGAACCGGAAAAATTAGTACTTCTGGCAATTCTGAGCGGAAACATATATAGGCCATGGGTAGTGCTCAAGTTCACTCTTTTCAACCGGAAAAGACGGGTCAATCATTGCGTTCAAGATGCTTCTTCACGCAGCCTCCATCTCTCTCCTCGCATCGGCCTTGGTTTGGTCGGTGGCTGCTCTTCCTACACATGTTGAAGTCCCCGCGAGGACGTACGCAAAATGTCAGAAGGCCTCCAAACATCACCCTTTAGATGATTGCCCGAAAAACACCATATACGTGAGCAAGGAAAACTCGGCAGCGGACTTCAACAGCATCAAGGATGCGATCCTCTCACTGCCCGATAACACAGATGCCTACACCATCCTGATTGCACCTGGCGACTACACCGAGCAACTTAATATCACTCGTCCAGGGCCTCTCACTTTACTGGGAGTGAGCAATCGCCCGTGGAAGGGCGAGACCTACTCAAACATTAACCACAAGACTTCACACAGCAACCAAGTCACCGTTTGGTGGTCCTCTGCAAACCACGACAGCTCAGGCAAGATTGTCGACAACGCTATTACAAGCGTCTTGACCGTTGCGCCGACATGGGAATCATCCAAGTCAGGGTTTGGACCAACTGGCTGGCCTGTGCCTGATGGGACTCCATTTGGATGCGAAGACTTTCGCGCTTACAACATCGACTTCCGCAACAATGCAGCTGATCAATCAGATGGGCCGGCGCATGCGGCAGGTATCAGCCGGGCCAATGCTGGTTTCTATTCGTGCGGTCTATACAGCTACCAAGACACTGTGAGTGTATAATGCCCAGACATTATTAGTAAACCCCAGTCCTAACCATTTTGGACAGTTGTTTGTCGGAAAATTGGGCAATGCGTTCTTTTACGATTCCATTGTTGCTGGTGAGGTGGACTTTTTGTATGGATATGGCACAATGTGGATTGAGAAGTCGGCGTTGACTCTTCGCAACTGTGGTGGTGGAATCACCGCTTGGAAAGGTATGATATGGACAGGCCAGATCATGAGAGTTGGAAGATAACACAAAGTCAGGCACAAACACGACCTTCGAGAATAAGTACGGCGCGTACATATCTAGGTCGCAGATCCTCGCAGCCAACGTCACGATCGCAGAGGAGATCAAGGGAACATGCCCTCTCGGCCGCCCATGGAACGAGTTGCATCGCTCCATCTTTATGAAGACATACTTTGACGCGAGCGTTCTGCCTGCCGGGTATATCGACTGGAATGGTGGGAGATTCAACAACCAGACCTTCATGGCAACATACAGCGACTTTGGTCCCGGTTGGGATCTTGAGGCAGAGAAGGAGAACAACCGAACCATCGTTTTGGACAAGAAGGGAGTTAGTCCGTATGATACTCCGGCGGAGGTTTTTGCGAATGAAGATGGAAAGCTCGGGAACGTAGCGTGGATCGACAAGAGCGTGCTTCCGAAGCACTAAGCAAGATCTCAGGACACCCAATGACCCGAACTCTCAGGCACCCAGGCTTTCATCGCGACTGCCACGTTGATGGATAGTGGGACCATTTCTTTCTTTCTCGTTGCTAGACAAACTGTATCATTGTAGATGCCGGGTAGTAAATAGGCTCTTCAAGTCTCTGGCTGCCTCGACACTTCAGACAACGAACACGAGTGACCATATTACCGGGTGTGGAATCACCAAGGAGATGAAAATAGGGTCAGGGGCTGTCTCACTTCCCCACGG